>NW_026498302.1:0-19854 GCF_026875155.1 Cherax quadricarinatus | reverse complement strand
TCAAGTGAGAGGGTTGGATTGAGAGGGACATGACTCTCAGTTGCCTCTCACTCTACTACTACTACTACTACTATACCACTACCCTGCACCTCTCCTTCCGACAGTATTTAGGTCTCCGCACTGTCGCTTTGATCTTCAGTTTAGTTCCTGAACTATGGAACTGAACTTCTCAGCGAGGGACTGACAACCTCAAATTCTACGACTTTAAGGGTGATGGACTGATTACTCGTCTTCACATTCTACTGTTCCTGCCTCTTTCTGTTTTCCGACTGAAGAAGCCTACTGTGTGGCAAAAACGTTTCGGAAAAAAAGTTGTCTAACTGTTGCATATGTGTCTTACCTAACAACCTGTCGGTATTGTATACCATTTTCATGTTCATTGTGAATTGTGTTTGTGCCACATCTCGAAGACTTTCTGCCAAAGTAGAAGATTTTTGGAAAAACGTTAACAGAAGTGCAATTGTTTTCTGCAAATATAACTTTCTTGAGAGTATTTCTAAATTAGTACTTATCTTAGCAAGGCAAATTTCATAATCTTCCATAGCATTTAGCTTTTTCTTCGACATTCGAATGATGCTCTTCTTCTCGTCCAAGACAACGAACCTCTGAAATTGACTATCCATCTTGAAGAACTTGGGAACGACCGATTGAAACAAAGGCAAGAAATTCCTATGAGCCTTCAGTAAAGTTTTCGTTTATAAGCCATTCACCTAATACTTATCATCACTGACAGTTACTTCAAAAGGCACCTGACTTCAGACGAAAATAAAGACTAGCATTCGTTCCTTTAATGAACATAAAAAAGGAGGATCACTGCAGAAGGCCTGTTGGGTCATACTCGGCAGGTCCTTTACAAATCCATCCCACCAAAAAAGCATTTGCCAAATCCAATTTTCAATGCTCCCTAAAAAATAAGGTCTGATAACTCTATCCACTAAATTTGCAAGAGCCACTCAAATAAAAGAGGTGTTTTCTGTACTAAATGCCATTGTGTTGCAGTGTCTGGTATACAATACTGAGAGGTTGGTGGGTTTAAGACTCACAGGCAACAGTTAGGCAACTTTATTCCGAAACATATCGCCTTCAGAGTAGGCTTCTTCAGTCGAATCAGAAAGTAGGCAGGAACAGTAGAAAATATGAAGACGATGTAATCAGTCCATCACCCTTGATGTCATAGATTTGAGATTGGAGAAGTTCAGTTCCATAGTCGGAATAAATTTAAAGGGGGAAAAATACATGGATGATTCACTTATTTTATGAATATCCTATGGAGATAGGTTTAGATACTAGGATCTACATACTCATCTCGAAGCACCAGAATAGAAAATACTTGTGAACATAAAAAGAAGGGAAACCCACTGCAGCAGCCCTACTGGTTCATGTGAGACAGGTCCATGTCTCCCAATGACCTATCTCAAGAACCCAACGTAGTCAGGTATTCGTTTGTAAATTGAATTGTGCATTAGAGAAATTTTTTTTTGCACTCTAGTTTTTGATGGGAAAACTTTGGGGTAGCATCAAATTTTGGTTGGAAATTTGTGAGTAAGACAGGTTGTATTTAAATTGGACATGCATCTCAGGTGAAACAGTTATCAAAGATCATTGCTTGGGTAAAACTGAAAATGATCTTGGCATTTGCTTCCCAAATTTTCTGAACTGTGCTGATATCGAAAGAAAGGTCTCTGGTAATAGGGTAGTTTGGTTGGGTAATTGGGTACTTTTAGTTTGGTATAGGGTAATTTGGTTTGTTAATACTATAGTTTGTTAATACTATATTTGTTAATACTATAGTTTGTTATTACTATAGTTTGTTAATACTATGTTTGTTAATACTATAGTTTGTTAATACTATAGTTTGTTAATACTATAGTTTGTTAATACTATAGTTTTGTTAATATTTATAGTTTGTTAATACTATAGTTTGTTAATACTATAGTTTGTTAATACTATAGTTTGTTAATACTATAGTTTGTTAATACTATAGTTTGTTAATACTATAGTTTGTTAAATACTAGTTTTTATACTAATTTGTTAATACTATAGTTTTTTTAATACTATAGTTTGTTAATACTATAGTTTTTAATACTATAGTTTTTTTAATACTATAGTTTGTTAATACTATAGTTTGTTAATACTATAGTTTTTTTAATACTATAGTTTTGTTAATACTATAGTTTGTTAAATATAGTTGTTAATCTATGATTAATGGGATTTAAATAGATTACTGGGATTTATATCAAGAAGTGTAAGCAACAGAAGTCCAGAGGTCATGCTGTAAGGCCTCACCTAGATTATGCAGCTCAATTCTGGTCTCTATATTACAGAATGGACATAAATTCGTTAGAAGACATTCAGCGTAGGATGACTAAAATTAATACATAGCATTAGAAATCTTCCTTATGAAGAAATATTGAAGACTCTTAAGTTACATTCATTTGTTAGACGAAGAATGAGGGGAGACCTGATCGAAGTGTATAAGTGGAAGATAGGTATTGGGTTGGTCAAATGTTTGTTAGTGGGATGAATTGTAAAAGACCTGCCTAGTATGCGCCAACAAGCCTGATGCAATGTTCCTCCCTTTTTTATGTTCCTATGTATTAATAAAGGGGGTATTAACAAGGTCTTGAGGATATCTCTCCAAGAGAGAACCCGCAGTAATGGTTTTTAAAATTTGTAAGTTTTGATTTAGAAAGGACATAGGAAAGTATTGGTTTGGAAATAGGGTAGTAGATGAGTGGAACAGACTACCTAGTTGGGGGTTTTTTAGGCTAGGACTTTGGGTAGTTTCAAATTTTTGGTTGGATAAATACATGAGTGGGGGGGGTTGGATTTGAGTGGGACTTGAATCAGAGCTTATTTCTTGGGTAGCATTGAAAATTGGGTTGGTCAAATGTTTTTAGTGGGTTTAATTGTAAAGGACTGCCCAGTATGGGCCAACAGGCCTGTTGCAGTGTTCCTCCTTTCTTATGTTCTTATGAAAAAACACAAGGACAAAAGTGCAACTAATGTCACACTTTATGAAATGTAACTTTAGTTGCAAATGTGTTCTTTTACTTTGCATATTGTCTGTATTCTTACAAACATACATAAATGCTGTAGCTAGGTTTGTAATAGGGAATTGATGGAAAAAAAAGGTCTACATAGTAGAGTTGTTGACGCTAAAACCTTGGGTAGTTTAAAATTTAGGTTGGATAAATACATTAGGGAGAGGCATTGGATTTGATCGTTTCTTAAACACGAGTAAATAGAATTATCCAAGCTTTTTCTTGAGAAGCATTGAAAATAATATTTGGCAAATAATTTGTTAGTGAAATAGATTGTGAAATAGATTGATTTGATTCTATTCTAGATTGATGGACCTGTATTTAGCACAGATGCGACCTGTACTTAGCACAGATTCGACCTGTACTTAACTTTGAGATGAGACCTGTTTTTAACTCAGAGGTGACCTGTACTTTGCTTAGAGGTGACCTGCTCCGACGTGACCTGTACTTAGCTCAGGGCGTGACCTGTAATTAGATCAGAGGAAACCTGTACTTAGCTCAGAGGTGACCTGTATTTAGCTCAGTGATGACTTACATAAGAAATAAGAAATAAGAATGTAGGAACACTGCAGAAAAGGGCCCACTGGCCCATACGAGGCAGGTCCTTATCAAAACGACATCTACCTAAAGCTACTCAAGAAACAACTCCCGTACCCCTTGACACCAATCAAACCCAGCCCCTCCCTCTCATATACTTGTCCAGTCTCTTCTAAAGCTACCCAAGGTCCTAACCTCTATCACCCCACTGGGAAGACTGTTTCCACGCATCTACAACTTGTTAGAAAACCAGTACTTACCTATGTCCTTTTTCTAAATCTAAATTATCCCACTTAAATTCATTATTCCTGGTTCTTACCTGGTTCGACACCCTAAGTACTTTATTAATGTCTCCCCTTTTTTATGCCCGTCATCCACTTATACACTTCAATGATATCTCCCTCATTCTACGCCTCTCCAGAGAGTGGAGATTTAAGGCTTTAAGTCTTTTCTTCATACGGGAGGTTCCTTACACAGTAAATCATTTTTGTCATTCTTCTCTGTATGTTCTCTAATGAGTCTATGTCCCATCCTGTAGTAAGGGGACCAAAACTGAGCAGGCATAATCTAATGAGGCTCACTAGTGGGTGTATAGAGCTGTAAAATAACTTTTGGACTTTCTGTTACTTATACTTCTTGAGATAATCCAAGTAATCTGTTGGCCTTGTTGCGCACATTGAGGCATGCTGTCTTGGCTTTAGATTTCTGCTTACCATGACTCCAAGTCTTTTTTTACATTCTGTATGACCAAGCTCTACTTCACCTAGATTATAGCTTCGAGGGTTATTTTCATTACAAGGGCAAGTACCTTACACTTATCCACATTAAACTTCATCTGCCATTTCTCAGACCAAGATATAAATCCCAGTAATCTATTTAAATCCCATTAATCTAACAGAGTTGTAGATGCGGGGAACAGTCTTCCCAGTGGGGTGATAGAGGTTAGGACCTTGGGTAGCTTTAAGAAGAGACTGGACAAATATATGAGTGGAGGGCTGGGTTTGATTGGTGTCAAGGGGTACGGGAGTTATTTCTTGAGTAGCTTTGGGTTAGATGTCGTTGTGATAAGGACCTGCCTCGTATGGGCCAGTAGGCCTTCTGCAGTGTTCCTACATTCTTATGTTCTTATGTTCTTATTAACAAACTATAGTATAACAAACTATAGTATTAACAAACCAAATTACCCTATTACCAAACTAAAAGTACCAATTACCCAACCAAACTACCCTATTACCAGAGACCTTTCTTTCGATATCAGCACATGTTCAGAAAATGGGAAGCAAATGCCAAGATCATTTTCAGTTTTACCCAAGCAATGATCTTTGATAACTGTTTCACCTGAGATGCATGTTCAATTTAAATACAACCTGTCTTACTCACAAATTTATCCAACCAAAATTTGATGCTACCCAATGTTTTCCAATCAAAAACTAGAGTGCAAAAAAATTTCTCTAATGCACAATTCAATTTACAAACGAATACCTGACTACGTTGGGTTCTTGGGTTAGGTCATTGGGAGACATGGACCTGTCTCACATGAACCAGTAGGCCTGCTGCAGTGTTCCTTCTTTTTTATGTTCACAAGTGGTATAAACCTTGGTAATAAATACCGACAAGTTGGTTTAGAAAGACACGTAAGCAAACACTATAACATATTTATTAGAAAACGTTTCGGTCCTGGGACCTTGATCACTTCTAACATACAGAGGTAGAAAGACATTATATATATAGGCGGAGAGTGAGATGTGACGCACGTGACCTGTAGTAGTAAACCTCAGCCCTAGGCTGAGGTTTACTACTGGCATCAACAAGAAACATAATCTGGTGGATATGGTAACCAAGAACCAACCTTTTGGAGACTCCGAGTTTCAAAAGGGCTTTGTCCAAGGAATCATCACTGCTGCAGTTACTGAGCCTTCAAGACCGGTCATTCCCAGAAGATACATCCAAGCACTCAGGAACTTGGCCAACAACGATGATATCATCATTACAACCGCTGACAAAGGAGGTGGTGTGGTGTTACTCAACACTGTCGACTACAACAATAAAGTCTTAAATCTTCTCAACGATGCCAACACATACCAGCCTGTATCGGAATCAGTGCTACTTCAAAGTACCCAGACTTTCCTTCAAAAGGCTCGTAGCATCTTACGAAAATCAGAACAAGGCAAAAAACTACTTAAACTTTTACCAGGTCAACCGAAACCAGCACGCCTGTATGGCCTTCCTAAGACACACAAACCTGGCATCCCACTACGGCCTATCACTTCGGGCATAGGAGGTGCACCACACAGACTAGCCGGCCACCTTGCCAAATACCTTTCAGCGCTTCTGGGCACTATCAGTCAAGCCCACCTCAAACACTCAGGTGACCTTCTCTCCCGAATTTCCAACCTGAATGTCAAAAACAAAAGCATGGCTTCCTTCGATGTCACAGCCCTCTTTACCAACGTTCCTACTGACGCTGCAATCAACATTCTGAGACAGAGGCTCACTGAAAACCACGACCTCCCTTTACCTCTACTAGATTTCATCAATCTAGTGGAACTGTGTGTTAATTTCAACTTCTTCAAGTATCAGGACAACTGTTACAAACAATGATTTGGGATGGCAATGGGCAGCCCGCTCAGTGCTGTGCTTGCCAACCTCTTCATGGAAAACTTGGAGACAGAGAAATTCAGCACCCTCATTCCCAACACCGTTACCTGGCTAAGATACGTTGATGATATATTGGTTTTCTATCCGAGACGTCTCAATATCCAGGCCCTTCTCAACAAGATCAATGCAGTTGAACCATCAATAAAGTTTACACTTGAACTCGAAAATGATGGCAAACTTCCTTTCCTCGACGTTCTACTGTGCAGATCTCCCGACAGTGACAAACTTCTCTTCAAAGTGTATAGAAAAACCTACCAACAAGGACGATCTTATACACTTTTATTCACACCAAGATACCCGCACTAAGAGAGGAGTCCTCATTGGCTTCTTCTTGAGAGCTCTTCGCATCTCCAGCCCTTGTTTTCTAGAAGAAGAATGCACTTACATAACACAAGCCTTTACACGTCTTCAGTTCCCATCTTTCTTCATCCGAGATTGCAGACTCAAGGCACAAGCTATCCTCAACAAACCGCCCATGGAACAGCCCCTTAAACAGTTCATATACTCTCCCATGTGGCGATGTTGCCACGAATACTCGCCGGGCACTTGGTATGAGTAACATCAACGTTTCCACCATAAACACATCCTCTATCAAAGACCTCACTACTAAACGCAGCCCCACACCTCTAACTTCTACAGCAGGCGTCTACACTATCCCCTGTGGGTTCTGTCCCAAGAAATATGTAGGCGAGACAGGCAGAGATTTTTGCAGTCCGCCTGAATGAGCATCGAAATGCCTCTAACAGAGACGATGTAAGGTACGCCTGTGTCCTCCACAGAGACTCCACGGGGCATTTGATGAACTGGAACGAGGCACAACTCGTTCTCACCGAACCAGACCTCAGAGGGCCCCGACGGTGCCTAGAAGCCTCACTAATCACCGTCACCGACACTATAGAACGCAACACTGGAAACTACAAAATTTCAAAAACATTGGCGTATATGAATACTTAAGCAGCACCAACCCAACAACACAGGAGTCACGTGATTTCATCGTCTACCCGTCCTCATCATACGCAGAGGTTGTTTTGATAAGGACCTGCCTCGCATGGGCCAGTAGGCCTTCTACAGTGTTCCTCCATTCTTATGTTCTTATGACATTCCTCAGGTCACGTGCGTCACATCTCACTCTCCGCCTATATATATAATGTCTTTCTACCTCTGTATGTTACAGATCATCACAAGTCATCCAGGCACTGCTTACTCACGATGCATTACTCTAACAGAGTAAAGATCAAACCAGCGAGTGGTATAACCAATGAGTCGTCCAAACTAGCACTTGCAGCTGTCGTTAGTGGCAGGCTGCAAGTCAAATGTAATGCGATTTTATCGCTCAAAGAGGCCTTTTGTTGTCGTCTGTACAGACGACACAGAGGCTGAGAAACTACTTGCCACCACTGCTACTACCACTCTACGAGACCAGGGATTTCTTGTCTTGACTTCCCCAGCACTGAGGGCCAGGAGAACTGTGTTCCTCAAGCGACTCGACAACCTTATCACTGTACAGGCCACTGAAGAAATCAAGTCATCTATCGAAGCAAAGAACCCTTTGGGGCCAAGGTGGACTTCATTACTAAAATACCTAATGCTTCATCCATGCTGAAGGTCACCTTCAGTGACGTCAACATGGCAGCCAGAGCTCTCGCTGAAGGCCTGGCTATTCACTATTTCCACATCAACCCAGCCTTCATCGAAGCAGAGAAATTCCAACATATCTCACAGTGCTATAATTGTTACTCATACTTACACACCACAAATGATTGTCCTACCAAGGACAAGAAGTTCTGCTCCACCTGTGGCCGTGAGGGTCATGACTTCAAGAATTGCACTACTGCTTCACCACCTAAATGCTTGAACTGCAAGAATGACCACCATACTCTTGCTGCCAGGTGCCCTACCAGAAGAGACATACTCAAGAAACAACAACAACAAAAGAAACCCAACCCACAAGCAACCACATATTCTGCTATCGCCAAGCTTCAAGCAGACACTACCAAGATACTACATGCCACGAAAGCTGCTCCCACCACTTCCCTGCCAGCACCTACTGCCGACTCCACCAAGATTCTTTGTTGCATTATGTATGCTCATGTACAGAATGCAGCTGAGCCTGGTTCCTTCAACACCACCATCAATGAACTTTTCAAACTAAATAATATGCCTGGCCTACACATTCCCTGCATCACCACCTTCCACTGAGATCCTAAAATCTACTGCAAATATTACCAGCATCACCGCTGCTCCACCGCTGTCACAACCTCCACTAGACACAGAGATGGACCAATCAGAGACCTCTGGGGACGTCGGCAAAACCCACCAATGAGAGTCCACTACCGCTTTCATCCACTGCTAGAGCAACTGACCAGTCGGAAATCTCGCCTTTACCAGTTCAGCCACCAGCCAAGAAAGCAAAAACGCAAGACACTGCGGATGCACCTCACGGTGCCACTGTCACTGACACTGCTGCACCACAACAAGTCCGATATCTGAAGGGTGTATACTTCTACACAACCAAGGAGTATAAGAACACAATGCTGTCTTCAGAAATCCATCATCACCTCCAGGACGGAACAGTCAAGTATACCTACGACCAAACTGCTACATACACCACTGCAGACATGACCAGACTACTCACTGCCAACACCCCAACACCTTGTGGAAGTCAAGTACACCTCAACGAGGAAATTCAGGATGCTTCAGAATAGGGACCTTGAAGACGGTACCCTCGTCTAGCACGACTATCCATGACCACTCACCCAGCACTTTGCTGTCCGCTAAAGCTGGGGTGTGGCTCCAATCAACCCTGTAACTGCTGCCTCTGCCCGACTGCGCTTCTCTTTGGGGAAGTCAGTGCAAGATAGAAGAAGACGACATCCTCCAACCGGAGGGCCAAGAAAGAAGAAAGATGATTATCGTCACCCCCCACCCGGGGGGCCACTGACGGGTCACCATCTGGAGAAGACCTGGGCCAGAAGGACCTGCGAATCAACATGAATGAAAATGAACACCAACACATGACACTCCACACAGGAGAGCACAGCGCTAGCACGATCGACACCATGCATTGCCCTTCTAGGGCATGGTTGGTGCCAGAGCCCGAGTATGTACCTTACAAGATGAGGGGGGTACTTGTGCCTCCTCCCATGGGAGACTTAGGTCTCAGACACTCCCTAGACAGGGAGCCAGTGCCGGGCCACCACTTGGAAGGGCCCGGGCCGGGAAAATACCGGCGAATCTTTAACAACATAACAACAATCTGTATGTTAGAAGTGATCAAGATCCCAGGACCGAAACGTTTTCTAATAAATATGTTATAGTGTTTGCTTACGTGTCTTTCTAAACCATGTTCACAAGTATTTTCTATTCTGTCGCTTCAGATGAGAGTGTAGATCCTAGTATCTAAACCTATCTCCACAGGATATTCATAAAATATGTGTACGAATGGTATATAATACCGACAAGATGAGATTAAGACACATGTGCAACATCTGGGTATCTTTATTGTAGACGTTTCGCCATCCAGTGGCTTTATCAATACAAATTCTAGGACATATGTCGTGAATGTCCTCAGAATTAAGATTCCATGATGTTGCAGTGTCTGACAAGTTGTGTACGAATGGTATATAATACCGACAAGATGAATTAAGACACATGTGCAACATCTGGGTATCTTTATTGTAGACGTTTCGCCATCCAGTGGCTTTATCAATACAAATTCTAGGACAAAGATACCCAGATGTTGCACATGTGTCTTAATCTCATCTTGTCGGTATTATATACCATTCGTACACAACTTGTCAGACACTGCAACATCATGGAATCTTAATTCTGAGGACATTCACGATTTAAATGTCCTAGAATTTGTATTGATAAAGCCACTGGATGGCGAAACGTCTACAATAAAGATACCCAGATGTTGCACATGTGTCTTAATCTCATTCATAAAATAAGTGAATCATCCATGTATTTCCACCTTTAAATTTATTCCTGACTATGGAACTGAACTTCTCCAATCTCAAATCTATGACATCAAGGGTGATGGACTGATTACATCGTCTTCATATCTCTACTGTTCCTGCCTACTTTCTGTATTCGACTGAAGAAGCCTACTGTGAAGGCGATACGTTTCGGAATAAAGTTGCCTAACTGTTGCCTGTGAGTCTTACCTACCAACCTCTCAGTATTGTATACCAGACACTGCAACACAATGGCATCTTAGTACAGAAAACACCTCTTGTATTTGAGTGGCTCTTGCAAATGAGTGGATAGAGTTATCAGACCTTATTTTTTAGGGAGCATTGAAAATTGGATTTGGCAAATGCTTTGTTAGTGGGATGGATTGTAAAGGACCTGCCGAGTATGACCCAACAGGCCTGCTGCAGTGATCCTCCTTTCTTATGTTCATTAAAGGAACGAATGCTAGTCTTTATTATTATTAGTAGAGCATTGTAGCAGGCCTAGTGGCCAACGAGAGGAAGACCTAGTCACTTTCTGTCTAATGCCATTGACTCTACTTAGTCAGTTACAGCTCATATCCACTAAAACAAGGAGCACAGAATCTGACCTACAATCGCAAGCTATTCAGGTCTAACTCACACTCTTGTATTTATCTAACAAATTTTCAAAACTACACAGTGTTTTGATAACTGTTCAAAATTTAGGTTGGATAAATACATTAGGGAGAGGCATTGGATTTGATCGTTTCTTAAACACGAGTAAATAGAATTATCCAAGCTTTTTCTTGAGAAGCATTGAAAATAATATTTGGCAAATAATTTGTTAGTGAAATAGATTGTGAAAGTCGTGCATATTCAAGATTGATTTGATTCTATTCTAGATTGATGGACCTGTATTTAGCACAGATGCGACCTGTACTTAGCACAGATTCGACCTGTACTTAACTTTGAGATGAGACCTGTTTTTAACTCAGAGGTGACCTGTACTTTGCTTAGAGGTGACCTGCTCCGACGTGACCTGTACTTAGCTCAGACGTGACCTGTACTTAGATCCAGAGGAAACCTGTACTTAGCTCAGAGGTGACCTGTATTTAGCTCAGTGATGACTTACATATGCACATCAGAGCTTATTTCTTATGTAGCATTGAAAATTGGGTTGGGCAAATGTTTTGTTATTGGGATGAATTGTAAAGGACCTGCCTAGTATAGGCCAACAGGCCTCCTGCACTGTTCTTCCTTTCTTATGTTCTTAGTATGGGCCAACAGGCCTACTGCAGTGTTCCACCTCAAGTTCTCATGTTTCTCTTTTTTGGTTTTGCTATAGTATATTTTTTTCTTTTTTTTTTTTTACAGATCTCTTTTAAAAAGATCTAAGTGCTGTATCATCATTGAAGTTAAAACACTGTGTAGTTTTGAAAATTTGTTAGATAAATACAAGAGTGTGAGTTAGACCTGAATAGCTTGCGATTGTAGGTCAGATTCTGTGCTCCTTGTTTTAGTGGATATGAGCTGTAACTGACTAAGTAGAGTCAATGGCATTAGACAGAAAGTGACTAGGTCTTCCTCTCGTTGGCCACTAGGCCTGCTACAATGCTCTACTAATAATATTAGATTTATTGGCGAAATACTTGGAAAATTCAAAGACGTCATTAATGAGACTCTTTATTGAGAAAATCTTGTCACTAAAAGCTTTGTGTCGGTTATCAATATTAATGAATACAAACTGACATCATGCTTTGATACATTTGATCATTGTTTCTGTATTTCATATCGAGAATGATGAAGTATCAATCAAGAATCCATAAATATTGTGAATTGTGTTTGCGCCACATCTCGAAGACTTTCTGCCAAAGTAGAAGATTTTTGGAAAACGTTAACAGAAGTGCAATTGTTTTCTGCAAATATAACTTTCTTGAGAGTATTTCTAATTAGTACATATCTTGCAAGGCAAATTTCATAATCTTCCATAGCATTTAGCTTTTTCTTCGACATTCGAATGATGCTCTTCTTCTCGTCCAAGACAACGAACCTCTGAAATTGACTATCCATCTTGAAGAACTTGGGAACGACCGATTGAAACAAAGGCAAGAAATTCCTATGAGCCTTCAGTAACAGTTCTTCGTTTATAAGCACATTCACCTAATACTTATCATCACCTGACAGTTTACTTCAAAGGCACCTGACTTAACAGAAGAAAATAAAGACTAGCATTCGTTCCTTTAATGAACATAAGAAAGGAGGATCACTGCAGCAGGCCTGTTGGGTCATACTCGGCAGGTCCTTTACAATCCATCCCACTAACAAAGCATTTGCCAAATCCAATTTTCAATGCTCCCTAAAAAATAAGGTCTGATAACTCTATCCACTCATTTGCAAGAGCCACTCAAATACAAGAGGTGTTTTCTGTACTAAGATGCCATTGTGTTTTCAGTGTCTGGTATACAATACTGAGAGGTTGGTAGGGAAGACTCAGAGGCAACAGTTAGGCAACTTTATTCCGAAAACGTATCGCCTTCACAAATAGGCTTCTTCAGTCGAATACAGAAAGTAGGCAGGAACAGTAGAGATATGAAGACGATGTAATCAGTCCATCACCCTTGATGTCATAGAATTTGAGATTGGAGAAGTTCAGTTCCATAGTCAGGAATAAATTTAAAGGTGGAAATACATGGATGATTCACTTATTTTATGAATGAGATTAAGACACATGTGCAACATCTGGGTATCTTTATTGTAGACGTTTCGCCATCCAGTGGCTTTATCAATACAAATTCTAGGACATAAGTCGTGAATGTCCTCAGAATTAAGATTCCATGATGTTGCAGTGTCTGACAAGTTGTGTACGAATGGTATATAATACCGACAAGATGAGATTAAGACACATGTGCAACATCTGGGTATCTTTGTCCTAGAATCTGTATTGATAAAGCCACTGGATGGCGAAACGTCTACAATAAAGATACCCAGATGTTGCACATGTGTCTTAATCTCATCTTGTCGGTATTATATACCATTCGTACACAACTTGTCAGACACTGCAACATCATGGAATCTTAATTCTGAGGACATTCACGACATATGTCCTAGAATTTGTATTGATAAAGCCACTGGATGGCGAAACGTCTACAATAAAGATACCCAGATGTTGCACATCTGTCTTAATCTCATCTTGTCGGTATTATATACCATTCGTACACATATTTTATGAATATCCTGTGGAGATAGGTTTAGATACTAGGATCTACACTCTCATCTGAAGCGACAGAATAGAAAATACTTGTGAACATAAAAAAGAAGGAAAAACTGCAGCAGGCCTACTGGTTCATGTGAGACAGGTCCATGTCTCCCCAATGACCTAACCCAAGAACCCAACGTAGTCAGGTATTCGTTTGTAAATTGAATTGTGCATTAGAGAAATTTTTTTTGCACTCTAGTTTTTGATGGGAAAACATTGGGTAGCATCAAATTTTGGTTGGATAAATTTGTGAGTAAGACAGGTTGTATTTAAATTGGACATACATCTCAGGTGAAACAGTTATCAAAGATCATTGCTTGGGTAAAACTGAAAATGATCTTGGCATTTGGCTTCCCAATTTTCTGAACATGTGCTGATATCGAAAGAAAGGTCTCTGGTAATAGGGTAGTTTGGTTGGGTAATTGGGTACTTTTAGTTTGGTAATAGGGTAATTTGGTTTGTTAATACTATAGTTTGTTAATACTATAGTTTTGTTAATACTATAGTTTGTTAATACTATAGTTTGTTAATACTATAGTTTGTTAATACTATAGTTTGTTAATACTATAGTTTGTTAATACTATAGTTTGTTAATACTAATAGTTTGTTAATACTATAGTTTGGTTAATACTATAGTTTGTTAATACTATAGTTGTTAATACTATAGTTTGTTAATACTATAGTTTGTTAATACTATAGTTTGTTAATACTATAGTTTGTTAATACTATAGATTAATGTTGGATTTAAATAGATTACTGGGATTGATATCAAGAAGTGTAAGCAACAGAAGTCCAGAGGTCATGGGTGCAGCTTATAACATCATTAGTAAGGCCTCACCTAGATTATGCAGCTCAATTCTGGTCTCTATATTACAGAATGGACATAAATTCGTTAGAAGACATTCACGTAGGATGACTAATTAATACATAGCATTAGAAATCTTCCTTATAAGAAATATTGAAGACTCTTAAGTTACATTCATTTGTTTGACAAGAATGAGGGAGACCTGATCGAAGTGTATAAGTGGAGATAGGTATTGGGTTGTCAAAGTTTGTTAGTGGGATGAATTGTAAAGACCTGCCTAGTATGGGCCAACAAGCCTGATGCAATGTTCCTCCTTTCTTATGTTCCTATGTATTAATAAAGGGATATTAACAAGTCTTAGGATATCTCTCCAAGAGAGAACCCGCAGTAATGGATTTAAATTAATAAGTTTAGATTTAGAAAGACATAGAAATATGGTTTGGAAATAGGGTAGTAGAGAGATGGAACAGACTACCTAGTTGGTTATTTAGGCTAGACTTTGGGTAGTTTTCAAATTTAGGTTGGATAAATACATGAGTGGGAGGGTTGGATTTGAGTGGGACTTGAACATCAGAGCTTTTTTCTTGGTGCATTGAAAATTGGTTGGTCAAATGTTTGTTAGTGGGATGAATTGTAAAGGACCTGCCTAGTATGGCCAACAGGCCTGTTGCAGTGTTCCTACTTCTTATGTTTCTTATGAAAAACACAAGGACAAAAGTGCACTAATGTCACACTTTATGAAATGTACTTTAGTTGCAAATTGTTTCTTTACTTTGCATATTGTCTGTATTCTTACAAACATACATAAAATGCTGTAGCTAGGTTTGAATAGGGAAATTGATGGAAAAAAAGGTCCTACATAGTAGAGTGTTGACGCTAAAACCTTGGGTAGTTTAAAAATTTAGGTTGGATAAATACATTAGGAAGAGGCATTGGATTTGATCGTTTTTCTTAAACACGAGTAAATAGAAATTAAAACCAAGCTTTTTCTTGAAACATTTGAAAATAATATTGGCAAATAATTTGTTTATGAAATAGATTGTGAAATAGATTTTATTTGATTCTATTCTAGATTGATGGACCTGTATTTAGCACAGATGCGACCTGTACTTAACTTTGAGATGAGACCTGTTTTTAACTCAGAGGTGACCTGTACTTTGCTTAGAGGTGACCTGCTCCGACGTGACCTGTACTTAGCTCAGACGTGACCTGTACTTAGATCCAGAGGAAACCTGTACTTAGCTCAGAGGTGACCTGTATTTAGCTCAGTGATGACTTACATAAGAACATAAGAACATAAGAATGTAGGAACACTGCAGAAGGCCTACTGGCCCATACGAGGCAGGTCCTTATCAAAACGAGATCTACCTAAAGCTACTCAAGAAACAACTCCCGTACCCCTTGACACCAATCAAACCCAGCCCCTCCCACTCATATACTTGTCCAGTCTCTTCTTAAAGCTACCCAAGGTCCTAACATCTATCACCCCACTGGAAAGACTGTTCCACGCATCTACAACTCTGTTAGAAAACCAGTACTTACCTATGTCCTTTCTAAATCTAAATTTATCCAACTTAAATCCATTAATTTCCCGGTTCTTACCTGGTTCGACACCCTCAGTACTTTATTAATGTCTCCCTTGTTTATGCCCGTCATCCACTTATACACTTCAATGATATCTCCCCTCATTCTAAAGCCTCTCCAGAGAGTGGAGATTTAAGGCTTTAAGTCTATCTTCTACGGGAGGTTCCTTACACAGTAAATCATTTTAGTCATTCTTCTCTGTATGTTCTCTAATGAGTCTATGTCCATCCTGTAGTAAGGGACCAAAACTGAGCAGCATAATCCCAAATGAGGCCTCACTAGTGATGTATAGAGCTGTAAAATACTTTTGGACTTCTGTTACTTATACTTCTTGAGATAAATCCAAGTAAATCGTTGGCCTTGTTGCGCACATTGAGGCACTGCTGTCTTGGCTTTAGATTTCTGCTTACCATGACTCCCAAGTCTTTTTTCACATTCTGTATGACCAAGCTCTACTTCACCTAGATTATAGCTTCGAGGGTTATTTTCATTACCAAGGGCAAGTACCTTACACTTATCCACATTAAACTTCATCTGCCATTTCTCAGACCAAGATATAAATCCCAGTAATCTATTTAAATCCCATTAATCTAACAGAGTTGTAGATGCGTGGAACAGTCTTCCCAGTGGGGTGATAGAGGTTAGGACCTTGGGTAGCTTTAAGAAGAGACTGGACAAATATATGAGTGGGAGGGGCTGGGTTTGATTGGTGTCAAGGGGTACGGGAGTTATTTCTTGAGTAGCTTTAGGTAGATGTCGTTGTGATAAGGACCTGCCTCGTATGGGCCAGTAGGCCTTCTGCAGTGTTCCTACATTCTTATGTTCTTATGTTCTTATTAACAAACTATAGTATTAACAAACTATAGTATTAACAAACCAAATTACCCTATTACCAAACTAAAAGTGGAAGTTAAGACACATGTGCAACATCTGGATATCTTTATTGTAGACGTTTCGCCATCCAGTGGCTTTATCAATACAGATTCTAGGACATAATAGGAAGACAGTAGAACTATATACAAAAGATGAGGTAATCAGTCCCTCGGCCTTGGAGTTAGTGTTCACAGCATCGTGGTGGAGGAGAGTCTGGAGCAAAGGCAAGAAGACTGGCGTTTTTATAGTCGTCAGTGGAAGGGACGGGCAGCAGACGAGGGCAGTCACTGGTAGGCGGGATTCCCCAGTGGAAGTAGGTCCTTCCCAAAGAGATGGGTTAGTTGCAGCAGCCGTGAAGAAGGTCTTGTAGATGTCCTCTGAACCAAGATTCCATGATGTTGCAGTGTCTGACAAGTTGTGCAAGAAAGGTATAAATACCGACAATATGGAAGTTAAGACACATGTGCAACATCTGGATATCTTTATTGTAGACGTTTCGCCATCCAGTGGCTTTATCAATACAGATTCTAGGACATAATAGGAAGACAGTAAACTATATACAAAAGATGAGGTAATCAGTCCCTCGGCCTTGGGATTAGTGTTCACAGCATCGTGGTGGAGGAGAGTCTGGAGCAAAGGCAAGAAGACGGCGTTTTTATAGTCGTCAGTGGAAGGGACGGGCAGCAGACGAGGGCAGTCACTGGTAGGCGGGATTCCCCAGTGGAAGTAGGTCCTTCCATAGAGATGGGTTAGTTGCAGCAGCCGTGAAGAAGGTCTTGTAGATGTCCTCTGAACCAAGATTCCATGAATGTTGCAGTGTCTGACAAGTTGTGCAAGAAAGGTATAAAATACCGACAATATGGAAGTTAAGACACATGTGCAACATCTGGATATCTTTATTGTAGACGTTTCGCCATCCAGTGGCTTTATCAATACAGATTCCTAGGTCTACATAGTAGAGTTGTTGACGCTAAAACCTTGGTAAGTTTAAAATTTAGTGTGGATAAATACATTAGGGAGAGGCATTGGATTTGATCGTTCTTAAACACGAGTAAATAGAATTATCCAAGCTTTTTCTTGAGAAGCATTGAAAATAATATTTGGCAAATAATTTGTTAGTGAAATAGATTGTGAAAGTCGTGCATATTCAAGATTGATTTGATTCTATTCTAGATTGATGGACCTGTATTTAGCACAGATGCGACCTGTACTTTGCACAGATTCGACCTGTACTTAGCTTTGAGATGAGACCTGTTTTTAACTCAGAGGTGACCTGTACTTTGCTTAGAGGTGACCTGCTCAGACGTGACCTGTACTTAGCTCAGATGTGACCTGTACTTAGATCCAGAGGAATCCTGTACTTAGCTCAGAGGTGACCTGTATTTAGCTCAGTGATGACTTACATATGCACATCAGAGCTTATTTCTTATGTAGCATTAAAAAATTGGGTTGGGCAAATGTTTTGTTATTGGGATGAATTGTAAAGGACCTGCCTAGTATAGGCCAACAGGCCTCCTGCACTGTTCTTCCTTTCTTATGTTCTTAGTATGGGCCAACAGGCCTACTGCAGTGTTCCACCTCAAGTTCTCATGATTCTCTTTTGTGGTTTTGCTATAGTATATTTTTTTCTTTTTTTTTTTTACAGATCTCTTTTAAAATGATCTAAGTGCTGTATCATCATTGAAGCTAAAACACTGTGTAGTTTTTTAAAATTTGTTAGATAAATACAAGAGTGTGAGTTAGACCTGAATAGCTTGCGATTGTAGGTCAGATTCTGTGCTCCTTTTTAGTGGATATGAGCTGTAACTGACTAAGTAGAGTCAATGGCATTAGACAGAAAGTGACTAGGTCTTCCTCTCGTTGGCCACTAGGCCTGCTACAATGCTCTACTAATAATATTAGATTTATTGGCGAAATACTTGGAAAATTCAAAGACGTCATTAATGAGACTCTTTATTGAGAAAATCTTGTCACTAAAGCTTTGTGTCGGTTATCAATATTAATGAATACAAACTGACATCATGCTTTGATACATTTGATCATTGTTTCTGTATTTCATATCGAGAATGATGAAGTATCAATCAAGAATCCATAAATATTGTGAATTGTGTATGTGCCACATCTCGAAGACTTTCTGCCAAAGTAGAAGATTTTTGGAAAACGTTAACAGAAGTGCAATTGTTTTCTGCAAATATAACTTTCTTGAGAGTATTTCTAATTAGTACATATCTTGCAAGGCAAATTTCATAATCTTCCATAGCATTTAGCTTTTTCTCGACATTCGAATGATGCTCTTCTTCTCGTCCAAGACAACGAACCTCTGAAATTGACTATCCATCTTGAAGAACTTGGGAACGACCGATTGAAACAAAGGCAAGAAATTCCTATGAGCCTTCAGTAACAGTTCTTCGTTTATAAGCACATTCACCTAATACTTATCATCACCTGACAGTTACTTCAAAAGGCACCTGACTTAACAGAAGAAAATAAAGACTAGCATTCGTTGCTTTAATGAACATAAGAAAGGAGGATCACTGCAGCAGGCCTGTTGGGTCATACTCGGCAGGTCCTTTACAATCCATCCCACTAACAAAGCATTTGCCAAATCCAATTTTCAATGCTCCCTAAAAAATAAGGTCTGATAACTCTATCCACTCATTTGCAAGAGCCACTCAAATACAAGAGGTGTTTTCTGTACTAAGATTTCCATTGTGTTGCAGTGTCTGGTTAAAAATACTGAGAGGTTGGTAGTAAGACTCAGAGGCAACAGTTAGGCAACTTTATTCCGAAACGTATCGCCTTCACAGTAGGCTTCTTCAGTCGAATACAGAAAGTAGGCAGGAACAGTAGAGATATGAAGACGATGTAATCAGTCCATCAACCTTGATGTCATAGATTTGAGATTGGAGAAGTTCAGTTCCATAGTCAGGAATAAATTTAAAGGTGGAAATACATGGATGATTCACTTATTTTATGAATGAGATTAAGACACATGTGCAACATCTGGGTATCTTTATTGTAGACGTTTCGCCATCCAGTGGCTTTATCAATACAAATCTAGGACATAGTCGTGAATGTCCTCAGAATTAAGATTCCATGATGTTGCAGTGTCTGACAAGTTGTGTACGAATGGTATATAATACCATGAATTTTAGCTCAATT
>NW_026498291.1:0-19073 GCF_026875155.1 Cherax quadricarinatus | reverse complement strand
ACCACACAGCCTTTACCTACTGTATCAACCCTCACCACCTCCTTGTGCTGAATAACCCATGTGGGTTTAGGGCATCATGAAGCATAATACACCTGACAGAGGCGCCCACTCACCAGACCTTGATACCAACATCACTAAGTCTGTCAACCTGGCGGCAACGAACTGAATAAAAAGACCGGTGAGTGACTGGAAGAACGAGCCCCAAACAGAAAGGAAGGTAATAGAAGGAGAAAAAGAGAAAAGGGATGAAAGAGAATAATTAAGAAAAAATATGAGAAAGAGAGCAGAGAAGAGGAGACTAAAATGATATATATAATATATATAATTTTATATATATATTATATATATATATATATATATATATATTATTTTTAAATATATTATATAATAATATTATATATATATATATATATAATAAAATATATTATAATATATATACATAATAATAAATATAATAAATATAAAATATATAATATATATAATATATTATATATATTAAATAAATATATAAAATATATATATATATATATATATATTTTTTATTATCACACTGCCGATTCCCACCAAGGCAGGGGGGGCCCGAAAAAGAAAAACTTCACCATAAATTCACTCCATCACTGTCTTGCCAGAAGGGTGCTTTACACTATAGTTTTTAAAACCTGCAACATTAACACTCCTCCTTCAGAGGGGCAGGCACTGTACTTCCCATCTCCAGGACTAAAGTCCGGCCTGCCGGGTTTCCCTGAACCCCTTCATAAATGTTACTTTGCTCACACTCCAACAGCACGTCAAGTATTAAAAACCATTTGTTTCCATTCACTCCTATCAAACACGCTCACGCATGCCTGCGGGAAGCCCCAAGCCCCTCGCACACAAAACCTCCTTTACCCCCTCCCTCCAAACCCTTTTCCCTGGCCGACCCCTACCCCGCCTTCCTTCCACTACAGACTGATACACTCTTGAAGTTATTCTGTTTCGCTCCATTCTCTCCCACATGTCCGATCCACCCTCAACAACCCTTCCTCAAGCCCTCTGACAACAGTTTTGGTAATCCCGCACCTCCTCCTAACTTCCAAACTACGAATTCTCTGCATTATATTCACAAACCCCACATTGCTCTCAGACATGACATCTCCACTGCCTCCAGCCTTCTCCTCGCTGCAACTTTCATCACCCTGCTTCACACCCATATAAGAGCGTTGTAAAACTATACTCTCATACTTCCCCTCTTTGCCCCCAAAGGGACAAAGTTTTTTGTCCCCACAGACTCCAAGTGCACCACCACCCCCTTTTCCCCCATAAATTCTAGTTTCACCTCATCTTTCAAACCCCCATCCGCTAACACGTCCATCCAAATATCTGAATACATTCCCCCCCTCCATACCTCTCCCCTCCAATCTGATATCCAATCCACCCCTAATCTTTTTGTTATTTTCATAACCTTACTTTTTCCTGTATTCACTTTCAATTTTCTTTTTTTGCACACCCCCCAAAATTCATCCACCAATCTCTGCAACTTCTCTTCAGAATCTCCCAAGACACAGTTCAAGCAAAGAGCAACAGTGACAACTCCACTTTTTTGGGATTCTTTATCTTTTAAACCCCACGCCTCTTCCCAAGACCCCGCATTTACTTCTCTTAAAACCCCCATCTAAAAAAATTTTAAAAACAACCAGGGTGACACACACATCCTTTTTAAAGGGCCCTACTTTTACGGGGGAAAAAAATTTTCCCTCTTTCCTACATACCAAAATTGACCCCCTCACTATCCCGTAGAAACTTTTCACGTTTTCCAGTAACCTCCCTCCACACCATACACCTGAAATATCGCCACATTGCCCCCCTACCCCCCTGTCCAAAACCCCTTTTTTTCCAAAATCCAAAAAGCCACAAAACCTCTTACCTTTTATCAAATACTGTTCATTTATATTTTTTTCACTGTAAACACCGGGTCCACACACCCCCTCCCTTTTTTCCTAAAGCCTCCTTGTTCATCTCACCTTTTCCCTCCGTCTTACTTTTTAATTCTTTCAAAAATAACTCTACCATACATTTTGCCAGGTAATCAACAGACTTATCCCCCAAAATTTTTGCACCTCTTTACCCCTTTCTTTAACAAAGGAACTAGCTCTCTTTGCAATCCTAGGTACCTTACCCCTTTCCCAAAATTTTTTTAAATAAGCACCAAACCCCTCCAAAAAATATCCCCACCTGCTTTTAACATTTCTATCTTTACCCCCAATCCCGGCTGCCTTACCCCCCCCTTTTATCACCATATTATATATTAATTATATAAATATATATTATAATTATAAATATATTAAAATAAAAAATATAATTTTAATAAAATATATATAGTAAAATATATTAAATATATATTTTAAAAATATATATATATATATATATATATATAATAAAAATATAAATATAATAAAATAATAATAAATATATAAAATATTATATATAAAAAAATATATATATATATAATTATATAAATATTAAAATATAATATATATATATATACATATTATATATAATATAACATATATATAATATATATATATAAATATAAATATATATATATATATAATATAATATATCAAAAAAAACCACTCGAAAGAAAAGGGAAAATTTCCCAAACCTTTCGTGAGTAGCACAAAGCGCTTTTTAAATTTTTTTTATTTTTCAGAGTGGGTTTTTTGCATTTTTAAAATCACCTGTTACGTGATCTTTTTGCATATAGTATAATATATAAATAATATATAAATATATATATATATATATATATATATATTAAACCTGAAAATTTTGGGGATAATGGGCAATGAGGCATAGGCAAGGGGGCGAAGAGGTATGAGGTAGGGTTTAAAAAAGTATTGTTAGAGTGTTCAAGAAGTTTGTGGTTACAGGAAAGTGGGGGGGGGAGGGAAAAGGAGGATTGGTGGAATGAAAATTAAAAGAGATAAGGGAGAAAAAGTTGCAAAAATTTTTTTACAAAGAGAAGTGATAAAAAGGAGGAAGATTTAAGGGAGAAAAAAAGAGGTTAAGAGAGGGGTGAAGCAATTAAAAAGAAGCAAAGGGAGAGGGGGTGAGAGTTATCAAAAAATTTTTGTTGAAAATAAGAAAAATTTTGGAGTGAGTTTAAAACATTTTAAGGAAGCCTAGAGAACAAAGGGTTTGTCAGTTAAAAAAGGAGAGGAGATTTTATTAAATGGAGAGTTTTAGGATTGGGAAATGGGGGGAAAATTATTTGGGGAATTGTTAAATTTGATGAAGAAGGGAGGTGTGTTTTCGTGTAAGGCAAGGAAAATAACATTTTGTAGGAGTGAGGAAAGCCATTTTGTGAGTGTGGGGGAATTGTGGGGGCGGGGAAAATGAAAGGGGGAAAGGGCACCCGGGGATTGAGGGGAAAAAAGATAGAAATGTTAAAAGCGGGTGGGGATATAGTTTTGGAGTGGTTGTGCAATTATTTAAAAAATGTAGGGAAAAGGGGGTAAGGTACCTGGGGTTGGCAGAGAGCATATAGTTCCTTTGTATAAAGGCAAAGGGGACAAAAGAAGTGCAAAATTATGGGGGAAAAAGTCTGTTGATATACCGGGTAAAGTGTATGGTAAGTTTTAAATTGAAAGAATTAAAATAAGACGAAATGGGAAGCAAGAACAAGGAGGCTTAGGAAAGGTAGGGGGTGTGGGCCCAGGTTTTTTGCATGAAACATATAAGGAACAGTATTTAAAAAGGCAAAAGAGTTTTTTGAGGCATTTATGTTTTGGGAAAAGGCTTGACGGGGTGGATGGGGGGGCA
Organism: Cherax quadricarinatus; assembly: GCF_026875155.1. Lineage (NCBI taxonomy): Eukaryota > Metazoa > Arthropoda > Malacostraca > Decapoda > Parastacidae > Cherax > Cherax quadricarinatus. Next base: position 15,272 of record NW_026498291.1, on the reverse strand, counting down.
AAGGGGGAGATGTTGCAGGGTAATGAAAGGGGGAGGTTACTGAAAGCATGAAGATTTTTTACGAGGATATGGGCTAAAATTAAGTCATTGGAAAGGGAAATTATTTCCCAGTAAAAGTACCCTTAGAAAAAGGATTGTGATTCACCGGGTTGTTTAAATAATTTATGAGGGGGTTGTAAGGAAGAAAATACGAGGGTCTTTACGAGGCGTGGATTAAACGAAAAAAAAACCACATAAAGGGGGAGTTGTCACTTTTGCTCTTTGCTGTGACACGTGCTTTTGGGAGATTTGAAGAAATTGCAGAGTTGGTGGATAATTTTGGTAGGGTGTGAAAAAGAAAAAAATTAAAAAATGAATACGGGAAAGAGTAAGGTTATGAGGATAACAAAAATATAGGTATGAAAGATGGATATCTTTGGAGGGAGAGTATGGAGGAGGGGAATGTATTTAGTTTTGGGGGTGACGTTCAGGGGAGGGTCTATGAAGATGAGGGAATCATAAATTGATGGGGGGAAAAGGGTAGGGGGCCTTGGGAATTTGGAGACAAAAACTTTGCCCTTGGGAGGAAAAGAGGGGAATGTAGAAGTATATTTTACCAAACATTTTAAAGGGGTGGAACGGGGTGATTTTTGCAGCGAGGAAAAAGGCGGGAGGCGTGGAGATGTCATGTCTGAGGGCAAGTGTGGTGGAATATAATGCAGAGAATTTTTTATTTGGAATTAGGAAGGTGCGGGATCCCAAAAACTGTTGTCCAGGGGGCTGAAAAAGGGGTTTTTGGGGGTGGTTCGGACATGAGAGGAAGGGAGCGAAACAAAATGACTTCAAGAGTGTATCAGTTGTAGGGGAAGGAAGGGGGGGTAGGGTGGGCCTAGGAAAGTTGGGGGAAGGGTAAAGGGGTTTTGTGTGCGGGGGGCGGGACTTCCAGCAGCGGCGGACGTTTTTGATAGAATAAGGGAGACGAAGGGTTTTAAACTTCGTGCTTTTGGAGTGTGAGCAAAGAAACTTTTATGAAGGGTTCAGGGAACCGCGGGCCGGGATTTGATCCTGAGAGGGAAGTACAGTGCCTGCACCTAAAGGGAGAGGTGTTAAGTTCGTTAAAAACTGAGTGTAAAACCCCTTCGGCAAACTTGAGGGAGTGAAGATGGTGAAAGTTTTTCTTTTCGGGCCACCCTCCTTGGGGGAATGCCGGGTGGAAATAAAAAAAAATAAATATAAAAATAAAATTTAATATAAAAATAAATATATATATATTAATATATATATATATATATAAAAAAAATAATTAATATATATTTAATATATAAAAAATATGTATGAAATGTTGAAAAGGGAATGTCAATTTTTGGAACTAACCAATAAAAAATACATTCACCATTCTCACTTCCTACTGTCTTTCCAAATTTTACTGACATCTTTAGTCAATGAATCCAGCTAACTCACCCATCCTCCTACAGAGTGCAGGGACCGCAATAAAAAAAATCCAGACTCGATTCCAAATTACCGGTCTCCCCCTGAATCCCCCTGTAAATGTTACCTTTGCCACAGCACCCAAAAATATATCAATCCCCGACACTTGGAAACAACACGCTTACACACGACTGTTGGATATCATGCCTCTTTCCCTTTAAAACTCCCTTCACTCACTCCCTTTAAATCACTCACTTCGTCACTCCCTTCACTCACTCCCTTTACTCCCCCTTTACTCACCCCTTTACTCACTCCCTCCAACCTTTACTGCACCCTCCTTTATTCTATCCCCCCCTTTTTTAATAATAACAGCAAAAACAACTATTTTTATTGTTTTTCCAAAAAACGGCCATATCCCACCGAGGGAATTGACCTAAAAAGCAAACGAAGGTTTTTTCTTTTTCAATTTAGTAATTTTTAAAAAGGAAAAGGGTTTTCTAGCCCCTTTTCCCCCCTATTATTATAATTTTTTAAAAAAACATTGGGGTTTTTTTTTTATTATTATTTTTATTTTATTATTACTATTATTTTTATTACTTTTTATTTTCATTTTTATTATTGTTATTTTTATTATTTTATTATTGATTTTTTATTATTAATTTTTAAAATTTTTTATTATTTTATTTTTATTATTATTATTTTGTTTTTTATTATTAATTTTTATTTTTTATTATTACATTATTAATTTTTATTATTATTATTTTAAATTTTTATTTTTTTATTTTATATTATTATTATTTTTTTTTAATTTTATTATTTTTATTATTATTATTATTATTATTTTTAATTTTAAAATTATTTTTTATTTTTATTATTATTAAATTTTTTATTATTATTAATTATTTTTATTATTTCATTTTTAATATTTATTATTTTATTATATTTTTTTTTTATTCTATTATTTTAGTATGTAGTAATTTTCATTATTTTTTATTATTATTATTTTATTATACTATTATTATTTTTTATTATAATTAATTTTTATTATTAATTTTAATTTTATTATTAAATTTTTATTATTATTTTAAATTTTTATTATTATTTTTATTAATATTTTTGTTTTTATAATTTTTATTATTATTATTTTTATTTCCATCAAAATTTTTAATTTTTTTTGTTTTCCTTTAGCTTTTAAAACTCGTACCAGCTTTAAAATATTTTTTCCTCGACAAAAATTTCGGTGATTGTAAAATTTTCAAGGTGATGTTTTTGAGAGGACACAGTACACTCCATATAAAAGGCTGACAAAAGGGTGACTAAAAGGGGACTAAAAGGCGACAAAAGGGTGATTAAAAGACTACTAAAAGGGTGACTGAAAAGGGAAAATTAACAGACTAACTAAAAGGGGTGACTGAAGGGATAAAACAGACTAAATAAAAGGGTGACTGAAGGGGAATTAAAAGACTACAAAAGGCTACTGAAGGGGTAATTTAAAAGAAATAACTAAAAGGCTGCTGAAGGGGTAATTTAACAGACTAGCTAAAAGGCGGGCTGAAGGGGTAATTTAAAAACTAACTAAAAGGCAAAAGGCCCGTGAAGGGATAATTAACAGACTAGCAAAAAAATACTGAAAGATTGACTCAAAGGCTAACAAAAGGAGACAGAAAAAATTTCTAAAAAGGCTGTAAGGCCGATTTAAAACCTAAGAAGATAGCTGACTAACATCTAACATCAACATCTAACATCTTCTGGTTTCCCATCCCCCCCCGTTGTTGCTTTGCTGCCTCCTGGCCTCTTCCTTTGCTGTTTTGGGGCTGTTGTTGGATTTGCTGCTGTTGTTGTTGCGCTGCGCTGTTGTTCTGCTGCTTTGTTGCTGCGCTGGGGTTGCTCTTTCTATCTTTCTATTTTTTGTTTTTGTTGCGCTGTTGTTGTTGTTGTTGCTGCTGTTTTTGTTGTTGTTGTTGCTGCGTTGTTTTGCTGGAGTTGCTCTTACATCTTTCTATTATTTTTAGTTGCTGGCTGTTGTTGTTGTTGCTGCTGTTTTTGTTGCTGCTGCTCTGTTGTCTGCTCCCCTTTGCTGTTTGCGCTCGGAGTTGCCTTACTATCGCTATTGATTTGTTGTTGTTGCTGCTGTTTTTGTTTTTTTTGCTGTGCTTTTGTTGTTGTTGCTGCTGTTGTTTTTTGCTGCGTTGTTGTTTTTGTGCTGCTGCTGTTGTTGCGCGTTGTTGTTGTTGCGCTGTTGTTTTGCTGCTTTTGTTTTTGTTTGCGTTTGTTTTTGTTGCTGTGCTGTTTTTTGTTTTTTGCTGCGCTGTTGTTTTTGTTGCTCTGTTGTTGTTGCTGCGTTTTTGTTGTTGCTGCTGCTGCTGTTGTTGCTGCTGTTGTTGTTGTTGCTGCTGTTGTTGTTGCTGCTGTTGTTGTTGTTGCTGCTGCTGCTGTTGTTCTGCTGCGTTGTTGTTGTGCTGTTTTGTTGTTGCTGCTGCTGCTTTGTGTGCTGGAGTTGCTCTTACTATCTTGCATTGATTTGTTGTTTTTTGCTGGGTTTTTTTGTTTTTGTGCTTTTTTGTTGTTGTTGTTGCGTTTTTTGTTGCTGCTGTTGTTGTTTTTTTGCTGCTTTTTGGGTTTGTTGTTTGCTGAACTTGCAGCTGATGTTTTTTTTTTTTCCGTGCTTCTGCTTCTGCGTGAGTTACTGTTCCGTGCTGCCGGTTTTGTCCCCTGCTGCCGCAGCTGTCGTTGCTACTGCTCCTGTTTCTTCTCTGCTGACGACGGTGAAGTAAAATTTCCCCTTTTTTTTCTTTTTTGATAAAAACCTTTGTGGGTTTTAGCGTTTAAAACCCAAAGAACAGTTAAAAAAGTAAAATAATTAGTACAAAAAAGAAAAAATTAAAATTTAATAATAATTAGTACTAATAAGAAAAATTAAAAATAAAAATAATTATACAATAAAAAAAAAAATAAATTTTAAAAAAATACAATAAAAATAATAAATAATAATAATAAATAAATAAAGAAAAAAAAATAATAAAAAATAAAAAAATAATATTATTTTTTATATTAAAAAAAAAATATAAATAATAATAATAATAATAATATAAATAATAATAAAATAATAAATAATAATAATAAAATAAAAAAAAAAAAAAAAAAAATAAAATTAAAATAATAAAAAATAAAAATAATAAAAAATAATAATAATAAAAAAATAAAAAATTTATAAAAAATAATAATAATAATAATAAAAAAATAAAAAAATAATAATAATAATAATAATAATAAAATAAAAAAATAATAATTTTAAAAATATTATTATTATTATTAAATTATTATTTTTATTATTATTAAAAATTATTATATTAAAAAAAAAATTTTAAAAATAATAATAATAATAAAAAATTAATAATAATAAAAAATTTATAATAAAAATTTATAATAAAATAATAAAATAATAATAATAATAATATAATAATAATAATAATAAAAATTTATAATAATAAAAATTTATAATAAAAATAATAAAAATAATTAAATAATAATAATAATAAAAATTTAAATAAAAAAAAAATAATAATAATAATAATAAAAAAAATAAAATAATAAAAAAATTAAAATAATAATAAATAATAATAATAAAATAAAAAAAAATAATAATAATAATAATTTATAATAAAAAAAAATAATATTAATAAAAAAAATAATAATTAAAATAAAATAATAAAAATTTAATAATAATAATATTAAAATAATAATTATAAAATAATAAAATAATAAAAATAATAAAAAATAATAATAATTATTATAATAATAATAAAATAATAATAAAAAAATAATAATAATAAAAAATTTTAATAATATAATAATAATAAAATAAAAAAAAATAAAGGGATTACAACATTCTCGTTTTCATAAAACGTACAACTCAAATCGCAAATTTTTAAAGCCCAAACGAAAACATTCTAAAACCCAAAGTCTCTAAATTAAGTTAAAATCCTTCAGAAAGTGGGAACTTTAGCCATTACTAAAGGGTGCAACCTTGGCGTTATAAACCTGAGGCCCCTTTCTCCTCCCCCTTTCGCGCTGCACTTAAGATTCTCGACCATCTGGGGCCCAGCCCAAAAAGGCTTTCGCGACGCGCCAGATTTGAGGAGTATTTTCAAAGTTGGAAATTGAAATCCGCGGGGTTTCTGAAGGCGCGTCGTCGCTCGGGGGTAAAAACTATTGCTGCTTCTTGCCCCCCCCTTTCTCAAGATGGGGGTCACCCATTATGGGTTTAAAAAAAGTTTTCCCCTTAGGCATTTTAAAAAGAAGAAAAAAGAAGAGGAAAAGGGAGAAAAGAGGAGAGAAAACATAGTGTTTGTGTTCAAGATACCTTTTCTAAGAAATTTTATTTTTTCACATTATTGAATCAGCCCACAAAAGCAAAGCTTTTATTATTATTTTAAATTTTTATTATTTTTATTATTAAAATATTATTATTTTTATTATTATTATTATTATTATTATTATTTTTAAATTTTATCATCATTTTTATTTTTATACATTAATTATTTCTTTTTTATTATTTTTAATTTTATTATTTTTTTAAAATTTAGTAGTATAGTGTGTAGTATAGTAGGTAGTAGTAGTAAACACTAGTAGTAAAGTATAATAGTAAAAGTAGTAGTAGTGTTGTAGCAGTTTTAAAAATAATAATAAAAATATTATTATTATTATTTTAAATATTATTATAATTTTTATTATTATTTTTATTTTATTTTATTTTTTTAATTTTCACATATCATCATCATCACATCATCATCAGCTCATGCGCTTAGCTCTGTTTATTCACCAATAACACAAGACATCGCAGAAAAAGCTTTTATGGAAAACTTGCGCTCAGAAGCATGATTTAAATAAACTCTACACAGAGCGCAAAACCTTCAGCTTTTCCTTTAAATTTCATCAACAGTTGATTGTTACATTTGCACTCCGTCCTGTGGAAGGGAGGATGACAGATACAGCACAGCCCGTGGACGGGAGGTGACATTACCACCCTCCTGTGGCGGGAGGGTGACATAACGCACCGTCCTGTGGACGGGGGGATGACAGAAAACAGACCCTCCGTGGACGGGAGGAAACAGATACAGCACCGTCCCGTGGACGGGGATGACAGCAACAGCAACCCCCCTGTGGGGAGGTGACAGTATAAGCACCGTCTGTGGACGGGAGGCGACAGTATACAGCACCGTCCCTTTGGGCGGGAGGAGACAGCATCAGCACCGTCCTGTGGCGGGAGGATGACAGTAAACGCACCGTCCGTGGGGGGAGGACGACGTTACAGCACCCCCTGTGGACGGGGGGATGACAGTATACAGACCTCCGTGGACGGGAGGATGACAGTATACAGCACCGTCCTGGGACGGGGGATGACAGAACGACCGTCCTGGGGACGGGAGGGACTTACAGCCCGCCCGTGGACGGGGTGACAGTATACAGACCGCCCGTGGGGCGGGGGATGACAGCAAAGCACCGTCCTGTGGGGCGGGGGTACAGTATACAGCCCGCCGGGACGGGAGGAGACGTATACCACCGTCCCGTGGACGGGAGGGTGACAGTAACAGCACCCCTGGGACGGGGGTGACAGCATACTGGGCCGCCCCGTGGGCGGGATGCAGTATGCCGACCGTCCTGGGACGGGGGGAAAACATATTTCAGCACCCTCCTGTGGACGGGAGGATGAAGCATGCACTCCGTCCCGGGACGGGGGATGACAGTAACGCACCCTCTGGGACGGGGGGATGACAGCACACTGGGACCTCTGGGACGGGGGACAGCATGCAGCACCGCCTGTGGGGGAGATGACGCTACAACACCTCCTGTTTACGGGGGGTACACTTCACACCGTCCTGTGGGCGGGAGGATGACAGATACCGCACCTCCGTGGACGGGAGGATTACAGCATACAGCACCGTCCTGGGGACGGGGGGATGACAGCATCAGCACCGTCCTGTGGAGGGGGGTGCAGCATCAGCACCGCCCTGGACGGGGGGATACACTACGCACTCCTGTGGACGGGGATGACAGATACAGCACCGTCCCGTGGGAAGGGGGATGCAGCATCAGCACCGTCCCCGTTAGGGGGATGACAATACAGCACCGTCCTGTGGACGGGAGGATACAGCATACGCCCGCCTGTGGACGGGAGGTGACGTATACAGCACCCTCCCGTGGACGGGGGATGACGCATACAGCTCCGCCTGTGGGCGGGAGGATAACAGCATACAGCACCGTCCCCCGGGGCGGGAGGGTGACAGCAAAAAAAGACCGCCCGTGGACGGGGGATGCAGCATACAGTACCGTCCTTGACGGGGGAGACAGCATAAAACACCGTCCCCGTGGCGGGAGGGTGACAGCAAAAAGACCCTCCTGTGGACGGGGGGAGACAGCATACAGCACCCTCCTTGGCGGGGGGATGACGCATACAGCACCGCCTGTGGACGGGGATGACAGCAACAGCACCGTCCCCGTGGACGGGAGGGTGACACATACACACCGTCCTGTGGGCGGGGATGACAGTATACAGCACCGTCCGGGACGGGGGGATGACAGCATACGCCCGCCGTGGACGGGGGATGACAGCATACACTCCTCCTGTGGGCGGGAGGATGACAGCATCAGCACCGTCCCTGGGCGGGGGGATGACAGCTACAGCCCGTCCGTGGACGGGGGATGACAGCATACAGACCGTCCTGTGAACGGGAGGATGACAGATACACACCGTCCTGGGACGGGAGGGGACAGCAAAAAGTACCGTCCCGTGGACGGGAGGATGACACATACAGCAACCCTCCCGTGGGCGGGGGGAGCAGCTACAGCACCGTCCTTTTGGAGGGGGGATGAGTATAAGCACCGTCCCGTGGACGGGAAAAGGGCGACGCATACGCACCGTCCCCCGGACGGGAGGATGCAGATCCACCCCCCGTGGACGGGAGGGTGAAGCTACAGCACCGTCCTGTGGCGGGAGGTGACAGCAAAAGCACCGCCTGGGACGGGGGGGATGACAGCATACAGCCCGTCCCGTGGGGGGAGGGGACAGTATCAGCCCCCCCCGTGGACGGGAGGATGACAGCATACGACCGCCCGTGGACGGAGGAGACACATAAGCACCGTCCCGTGGACGGGAGAGACAGTAACAGCACCGTCCCGTGGACGGGAGGATACAGCAACAGCACCCTCCCTGGACGGGAGGGTACAGCATACACACCCTCCCTGGACGGGAGGAAGACAGCATACACACCCCGTGGGCGGAGGGTACAGCAACAGCACCCCCTGTGGACGGGGGATGACAGCAAACCACCCGTCCCGTGGGCGGGGATGACAGCTACAGCCCGTCCCGGGCGGGGGGATGACAGCTACAGCACCCCCCGTGGGACGGGGGTGACAGCAACAGCACCGTCTCGTGGACGGGAGGAGACACATCAGCACCTCTGTGGACGGGGGAGACAGCAACGCACCGTCCCGTGGACGGGGGGGATCAGCATACAGCACCCTCCCTGGACGGGGGGAGACAGCAAACGCACCCTCCCCTGGACGGAGGATGACAGCATACAGCACCGTCCCCCGGGGCGGGGGGAGACAGCATACAGCACCTCCCGTGGGCGGGAGGAACAGAACAGCACCGTCCGTGGACGGGGGGATGACAGATACAGTCCCCTCCGTGGAGGGAGGATGACAGCATACGCACCCTCCTGTGGACGGAGGATGACAGCATACAAAACCCTCCCTGTGGACGGGGGGAGGGCAGCATACAGCACCCGCCCGTGGACGGGAGGATGACACATACAGCACCGCTCGTGGACGGGGGATGACAGCAAACGCACCGCCTGGGACGGGAGGATGACACTACCCAAAACCCTCCCGTGGCGGGGGGGACAGAAAGCACCGCCCCGTGGACGGGGGGATGACAGCATCCCCCACCCCCTGTGGGCGGGGGGATGGCCATACAGCTCCGCCGTGGACGGGAGGGTGGCAGCATTAGCACCCTCCGCGGCGTGAGGATGACAGCATACAGCACCCTCCTGTGGGCGGGGGGAGACAGCATACAGCACCGCCCGTGACGGGAGGGTGACAGCATACAACACCCCCTGTGGGGGAGGTGACGATAAAACCCGTCCCGTGGACGGGAGGATGACAGCATACAGCACCGTCCCCATGGGCGGGAGGATGGCGCATTCAGCTCCTCCTGTGGAGGGAGGATGGCACATACAGCACCGTCCGTGGCGGGAGGGGTGGCGCTACAGCTCCCTCCGGGACGAGAGGATGACACCATAAAGCACCGCCCGTGGACGGGAGGATGACAGCATACAGCACCGTCCGTGGACGGAGGATGGCAGTTAAAAAGCCCCTCCTGTGGGCGGGAGGATGACAGCAAAAAGCCCCCGTCCTTGGACGGGGGGATGACAGACACGTACCCCCCTGTGGACGGGGGGGATGGGAGCATCGCTCCGTCCTGTGGACGGGGGATGGCAGTAAAACACTCCGCCTGTGGACGGGGGAGGGACATACAAAACCGTCCCTGTGGGGGGGAGGATGGCAGCAACAGCTCCGTCCTGTGGGCGGGGGGGATGACAGCATCAGCACCGTCCCCGTGGACGGGAGGGTTTCGCATACGCACCGCCCCGGGACGGGAGGATGACGCATAAGCACCGTCCCCTTACGGGGGGATGACCATAAGCACCGTCCCCGTGGACGGGGGATGACAGCATAACACCGTCCTGGGACGGGGGGAGACAGCATACAGCACCCCCTGTGGACGGGGGGATACGCATACAGCACCGTCCGGGACGGGAGGATGACAGCATACAGACCGTCCTGTGGACGGGGGATACAGCATACGCACCCTCCTGTGGGCGGGAGGATACAGCTCCGCCGCCTGTGGACGGGAGAATGACAGCAACACACCCTCCTGTGGACGGGAGGAGCGCATACAGCACGTCCTGGGACGGGAGGATGACAGAAAAACACCGTCCCCGTGGACGGGAGGGTAAGCGTACAGCACCCTCCTGTGGACGGGAAATGACAGCATACAGCACCGCCTGTGACGGGGGGATACAGATATAGCACCGCCCGGGGACGGGAGGATGACGCTACCCCGCCCGGGACGGGAGGATGACAGCATACAGCACCGTCCCCGTGGGGGAGGAGACAGCAACAGCACCGTCCTAGGACGGGGGGATGGGAGCTTCAGCTCCGTCCTTTGGGGGGAGGGTGGGAGCAAAGCAACCCCCCCTTTTGGACGGAGGATGGCAGATACACTCCGTCCTGTGGACGGAGGATGACAGCATACAGCACCGAGTGGCGGGAGGAGAAGCATACAGCACCCTCCCGTGGACGGGAGGATGGCAAATACAGCTCCGTCTTTTGGCGGGGGGATACGCAACAGCACCGCCGGGACGGAGGGAAAAGCATACATACCGTCCGTGGACGGGAGGATGGCAGCATACAGCACCGCCGTGGGGGAGGATGGCAGTATACAGCTCCGTCTGTGGACGGGAGGAGGCGATCAACACCGTCCGTGGACGGGGGGATGGCAGCTACAGCCCGTCCTTGGGGGGGAGACAGCTACAGCACCGTCCTTGGGCGGGGGGATTTTCGCATACAGCACCCTTGTGGAGGGAGGATGACAGCATACAGCCCGTCCGTGGACGGGAGGATGAACATATAGCACCGTCCGTGGACGGGGGGAACAGCATAAGCACCGTCCTGTGGGCGGGGGGATGACAGCATACAGCACCGTCCTGTGGCGGAGGATGACAGATACACCCGTCCTGGGACGGGAGGTAAATACGCACCCTCCTGTGGACGGGAGGAGACAGAAAAGCCCCCGCCTCTGGACGGGAGGATGACAGCTACCGCACCGTTTGTGGGCGGGGAAAGAAAAGATACAGCACCCCCTGTGGACGGGAGGATGGGCGCATACAGCACCGCCTGTGACGGGAGATGACGCATATAGCCCGTCCTGTGGACGGGAGGATGACAGCGTAAAAAACCGCCTGTGGGCGGGAAATGACAGCAAAAAGCCCCCGTCCTGTGGCGGAGGATACAGCATATAGCACCGTCCTTGGACGGGAGGATGACGCATACAGCACAGCCCGTGGGCGGGAGGATACAGCATACAGCACAGTCCGGGACGGGAGGGGGACAGCAAACACACCGTCCCGTGGGCGGAGGAGACGCATACAGCACAGTCCTGTGGCGGGAGGATGACGCATACAGCACCGTCCGTGGACGGGAGGAGCAGCATACGCACCCTCCCGTGGACGGGAGGGTACGCAATAGCACCTCCTTGGGCGGGGGGGATGACAGCATACAGCACCGTCCTGTGGCGGAGGATGGCAGCAAAAGCTCCGCCTGGGAAACGGGGGGATGACAGAAAAGCACCGTCCTTGGACGGGGATTCGCATACAGCACCCTCCTTGGACGGGGGGTGACAGCAACGCACCCTCCCCGGGACGGAGGATGACAGCATATAGCACCGTCCTTGGACGGGAGGATGACAGCAAGCACCCTCCTGTGGACGGGGGGATGAACATACGCACCGTCCGTGGGCGGAGGTGACAGCATACGCACCGTCCTGTGGACGGAGGGGACAGCATACGCACCGTCCTGGAAGGGGGGGGATGCAGCTCAGCACCGTCCCGGACGGGGGGAGAAGCATACCGCACCGTCCGTGGGGGGAGAATGACAAACATACAGCACCGCTGGGACGGGAGGATGACCAAACAGCACCCTCCGTGGGCGGGAGGATGACAGCATATAGCACCGTCCTTGGGGGGAGGATGCAGCGTACAGCACCGTCCTGGGACGGGAGAAAGACAGCTACAGCCCCTCCTGTGGACGGGAGGATACAGCATATAGCACCGCCCGTGGCGGGAGGAGACACATACAGCACGTCCCGTGGACGGGGGGAACAGCTACAGCACAGTCCCGGGACGGGGGGGTGACACTACAGCACCCCCCGTGGACGGGGGATGACACATACAACGTCCCGTGGACGGGGGGTGACGCATACAGCCCGTCCTTGGGCGGGGGGTGACGCTCGCACCGTCCCGTGGACGGGGGATGACGCATACAGCACCGCCGTGGACGGGAGGATGACAGATACGCACCGTCCCGTGGACGGGAGGATGACAGCAATAGCACCGCCTGGGACGGGAGGAAAACAGATACAGCACCGTCCGTGGACGGGGGGATGACAGCATACAGCACCGCCCGTGGACGGGAGGATGACAGCATACGCACAGTCCGTGGAGGGGGGATGACACATACAGCACCGTCCTGTGGACGGGAGGTGAAGCATACAGCCCGCCTGTGGGGGGAGGTACAGCATAAGCCCTCCCGTGGACGGGAGGTGCCGCAACGCACCGCCCGTGGGCGGGGGGGATAAGCAATTTTGCCCTCCTGGGACGGGGGGAACAGCAACAGCACCGCCCGGGACGGGGGGAGAAGCTACAGCACCGTCCCCTGGGCGGGAGGGTGACAGCTACTGCCCGTCCTGGGCGGAGGGGACAGCATACAATACCCCCGTGGGGCGGGGGGATGACAGCATACAGTACCGTCCCGTGGACGGGAGGATGACAGATACAACCCGCCCGTGGACGGGAGATACAGCATACGCACCGTCCTGTGGACGGGGGGATGCACATAAGCACCGTCCCTGGGGACGAGGATGACAGCATACAGCAAGTCCCCGTGGACGGAGGATGACAATACAGCACCGCCTGGGAGGGAGGATGCACATACACACCCTCCCCTGGGGGAGATGACAGCAACAGCACCCTTCCCGTGGGCGGGGGGAAGACATACGCACCCTCCCGGGACGGGAGGAGACAGATACAGCCCGTCCTTTGGGCGGAGGATACAGCAAAAGCACCGTCCCCCTGGGGCGGGGGGAAGACGCATACAGCAAAGTCCCGTGGAGGGAGGATGACGCATACAGCACAGTCCCCGTGGACGGGGGGATGACACAACAGCCCGTCCCTGTGGACGGAGGATGACAGCATACAGCACCCTCCTGTGGACGGAGGGTGACGCACACACCGTCTGTGGACGGGAGGGTGCACTACAGCACCCCCCGTGACGGGAGGAGACAGCATATAGCACCCTCCTGTGGGCGGGAGGATGACGCATACGCACCTCCCCCGTGGACGGGAGGAACAAAAATCAGCACCGTCCCGTGGACGGGAGGGGTAAGCATACTGACCGCCTGTGGGCGGGAGGGTGACGCATACAGTACCGTCCCGTGGACGGGAGGATGACAGCAACAGTACCGTCCCGTGGAGGGAGGTGACAGCTACAGCACCGCCCGTGGGCGGGAGGATGACACATACTGCACAACGCCTGTGGACGGGAGGATGACAGCAATACACCCTCCTTGGACGGAGGGTGAAGCATACAGCACAGTCCCGTGGACGGGGGGAGACAGCATACAGCACCGTCCCCGTGGACGGGAAAGGGTACAGAACAGACCGTCCCCTGGGCGGGGGGATGACAGCTACGCACCGTCCTGTGGAAGGGAGGATGACAGCATACAGCACCGTCCGTGGACGGAGGGTGACAGCATCAGCACCGCCCGTGGACGGGAGGATGACAGCAACACACAGTCCCGGGACGGGGGGAGACAGATAAGCACCGTCCTGTGGACGGGGGGATGACGCATACAGCCCCCTCCCCTGAGGGAGGCGACAGTATCCCGCACCCTCCTGGGACGGGGGGATGAACTACAGCACCGCCCCTGGACGGGAGGATGACGCATACAGCAACCCTCCCTGGGACGGAGGGTGGGGCATACGCACCTCCCCGTGGACGGGAGGAGACGCATCCCCCCGCCGGGCGGAGGATGGCAGCAAACGCACCGTCCCGGGACGGGGGATGACAGCATACAGTACAGATCAAAAAGGGCCAGGGAAATAGGCCTTCAAAAAATCCCCAATGAAAGTTGGTTTTTCGGAATTTTTGTGGTTGTTGAGTGCGAGGAGTGGCGGAGGCTCGATACTCCCCCCGCTGAAGGGGAGACAAGGGGGTGAATGGACAGAACTGATCAGTATACATCTTTATGGGAAAAGTTGTGTGAGATTGGGGGTTTTACTTTTGTGTAGCTGTTTTGTTTTTTTCGGAATTGTATTTTCGGCATTTTTTTGTAGTGCTATATTTTTTTGCGCTTTTTCTTTATTTATTGCTTTTTTGTGTTTTGTATTTTTTTGCATTTGTTTTGTTGTTTATTTTTGGGATTGTATTCTCGTGCTTTTCTTTTATTTTTTTGCATTGCATTTTTGTGTATTTGTTTTATTCTATTTCATTGTAAATTTTTGTGTGTTTGTTGTATTTTTTGAGTGTTTATTTTTGTACATCTGTCTTCAAAAAAATCTTCATTACTTTCTTTTTCCTGTCTTCATCCCACCATCATTTCCCCCTTTATTTCCACTTCCATTTCCAAACTTTTATACCCCCCCTTCATTCCTACACTTCATTCTTACACTTTAAACCCCCTTCCAAATACCATTCTAACCCTTTATCCCCCTTTTATCCCACATTTATTACACTTCTTTATACCCCCATTCAACCTCCATTCCCATTTGATTCTTTTTTTATTTTCCCCTTTTCTTCCAGTTTTCAATCCCACCCTTTATTCCCCTTTTATTTCCCACCTAAATTCCTATCTTCAATCATCTTCAACCGACCTTTTTTCCCACCTTCATTCCAAACCTACATTCCAACCTTCATTCCAACCTCATTCCAACCTCATTCCAACCTTCGTCCCCTCTTTATTCTTACTTTTATTCCCCCCCTTCGTCCCCAAATTTTATTCCTACCTTAATTCCCACCTTGATTTC
>NW_026498280.1:0-19650 GCF_026875155.1 Cherax quadricarinatus | reverse complement strand
AACAAACATTTCCTCCTGTTTTTGTCATGTCCCAGGCCCCCTTCATATTACATATCAAAAAAAAAAAAAAAAAAAAAAAAAAAAAAAAAAAAAAAAACACACACTAAAATTGTAATAATTTAAAAAATAATATCGAGCTTTTCCTAAAAGCCATTAAACTGCCCAGTTGGACTATCGGCAAAAATGAAATTTCCGCTACTTGAGACGATTTAAAGGTTTTTTCAGTCCTGAAACTAATCAAAAACATCTTTTTCTGTAATATATTTTCCCTTTATATAAAATGAAATAAGAAACTGAGAATACAACCAACAAAAAAAATTTGCAGTCGCCTTTAAACCAAAAACACATTTGATTTTTTCTCAAAATGCACTGCGTGCTGCGGGATCCTTTTTTACATGGTCCATTTATCGTAAAGACCCATTTCTCTATCTAGTCCCAATTTTTCCCGCTCACAGTTATCGATTAAATGAGCTCATGTTGTCATACTATGGGACCGACACAGCTTCAAAGCCGTGTACAAGGGGGCCCCAACACTGAAAGAGTAATGTAAGCACTGTAATCATCCTATTTCCCAATTATTTTTTACCTGCGTTTTGAAAGGGTTTTCTCTTTCCCCGTAATCCCGTACTCATCTGAATTTTTTGGGGGAAGTGCCCCCACTTTAAAAGTTTTTTTTTACCCAAAATACAACATTTTCAATTACAACCACTGAATTTGGAATTATTAAGACTTTTAAGTGTAACTCATACTAAAAATGAATGCGAAAACTAATGTCACAATTGACAGGTTTAAGTTGGAGTGCCAACTTTTGGTTTAAATTTTTAATTTGTGATGCCATCACTAGGTAAAAAAAAAGTGTATGAAGAAAAATCCCTAATCAACTTTAAAATCAGTTTTGGGAGAGTTTGGGTTACTGGGGAATACTTTATGGGTTTTTCCTCTTTGAGAGCAGGCCTAGGAAACTTTTTAGGTATCAAGATTCCCAGATGAAGATATGAAGATGTGATGAACTTTTTAAAGAAGAAAAAAGTCCGAGGAAATGTTGTGGGGTTGAATGCCCAGATCAAAAGGACAGATAATGAAGATGAGGAAGAACCTGAAGAAAAATTGTCATAATAGTTATGTGGCAGTTCCAACTATTGGTAAATCTGCCACCCCGTCGCCAATGATTCACAACCTTATGTATGTCAGCCCTATGGCTACACCATTCCTCTTACCACTTTCATGATCAAACATATGCTAGTAACCGGGGTAAAGTAAAAAGAATTATTATTTAATAACCTTCTTGTTATTAACATATTGCATTAAGTGAATATATCATAATCAATCTAAATTATAATTTTTTTTTTTTTTTTACCAAATTTGAAACTTAAAAAAAGTTTTGATGATTTTTTTTTTAGGGAGGAAGGAGGAGGAGGAGGAGGAGGAGGAGGGAGGAGGAGGAGGAGGGAGGAAGGATGAGGGGGGGAAGGTTTAATGAACGTACCCTATTTTTTCTATGTTTTCAGTTCCACTTCACACGATTCTGTGATGATATTTTCTGGAACGTTACTGTTAACTAACAAGTCAACTGTAAACAATTCTTTCTTTTTGAACTACACTTACCCACATTTCAAATACCTGTGTCAAAATTTCCTTTATTTTTTTTTAATAACAAGGATTACATTTTTTCTCATTTAACCTTTACGCTGACTGTGCCATTAGTACTACGGCTTTGAGGTCACTGCAGTGCCATTAGTAACTACACCACGAGCTCAGCTCATCATAAGCTGTGAGCAGTAAAATTTGAGTCTAGAGATATGAGAATGGGTATGTGTGCCCATATTAAAAAAAATCCTGCAGCAGTGCATAACGAGGAGGAAAGATTAAAATAATTACTGCGACCGTGTTTTTGGTTTAAAAAACAGCAACTCAGAGGTGTATTATCGTATGATTCATTGGATAGAATGGAAGATATATTACAGAAACAGATGATTCTGAATGGTTTTCAAACTGAAAAGTAGACTGAAATTGAGCTCTTAAAGTAGCGGAAAAATGTGATTTTTTGCCGATATTCAAGAGGAGTAAACAGATCATGTTTACTTATCCAAAATACAGCCAACTGGTGGGATCTAATATTGTTCCATGAATGTACTGATATTTATTTAGTTATTACAATGCTGCAAAAACAGTAAAAATTCCCCTCTTCTATTTTTGTGGTGAATAAATACAGCAGGGCCCCGACTTTTACGGCGTTTCACTTTAGGCGCTTCCGCTAATACGGTCATTTCCAAATTATGACCAAAACTCGGTATACGGCTTCCCCCTCCACCTGTCTTTTCTAATACGGTCACCGCGCCCCACCTTGTTTGTTTACATTCTTCGTGAGCTCAGTAAGCACTAAGTCTCTCCATTTTGTCTGGAAACTCAAAATTTCAAATGTTTTTTTAAAAGTTATTTATATTTTATATATACTCTGATAATTATACTTATGTATACCTGTACTTAAATAAACTTACATACTGTGCTGGCGTGCAGGTACACATTAAAATCAGTAAGAGTGTCTTATGTCTCCGACGTCATGATTAGAATGATAATAATAATCATGATGTCTCGTTTAAAATGGTCGTATATTACGTTAAATACACCATTTTCATTAATCCATCTTATGATATTTTTTCAAATATATATAAACACGATAGAGTAACATAAAAAGATGATAAATACACACCACAACAGAATAATAAACATAAATATGAGGATGTGGTAGATTTTCATTAATCCATCCATGAATTTTTTTCAAAATTATTAATAAACACGATAATAACATAAATAAAGATGATAAATACACCCTACAATAGAATAAATAAAATTAAAAATTGAGATGTGGTAGCCAGATAACTTGTATAGTGATGCCAGAATTACATTTTTCTAATTTAACATAAGAGAAAATGTGTTACTGGGGGTAACTGTAGATAATTATTCCTTTCGTATGTATGTAAGTAAGTTTATTCAGGTACATTCAAATAGTTACATGATTATCATACGAAACATTATGTGATAGAGAACCTAGGAAATTAACCCAAAAAAGTAGGAGTGACTTATTTCCATTGCCTTCACTCAGAGCATCATTTCTTCTCAAAAAATGATGTTACATGAGAATGGGAGGTGTTCTTCTTTATTTATTACTACCCGTATCAATGTAGGAGGGAACAACCTGTCACACAATAGTAACTTGACACAACCAGACATGTACACTTCGTTTACAAAACTTACCTTCGCCTGGTTTGTTTACGTAACTCTGCGCCTGTTCCTCTCTCCATGCACTCATTCTTTCTCTCTCTATTTATTCGTTTTATCTCATTTACTTCTCCTGACCCTTACATTATGATACAAATATTTTAAGGTAAGTAAGTCACCCTGGCCTCGGTGGGAGACGGCCGACTTGTTGAAAAAAAAAATAAAAAAAGTAATACCTTAGTGAACTGTATATATAATTTTATTGCTTGGGATGCTTAAATATCATAGAATTGTATGTGTGGGTGGGGTGGCCTGGTATGGTAGCCTGGCTGACTACCATACATATCACACTTGATTTCTTACAATAAATACTACTTGTCTCACCTAGATTAAGACTATAAATATTTTAAGGTAAGTATGAGTGCACTATGTGTGTATTGTACTTTTTTATTGTTTTTTGATGTCTGGTTCTATTGCTAACTTAATATGTTAGTGTAAACTTGTTATCTAGTGTTTGTAAGCATTTGTAAGTGGAAAAAAAGGGTGTTCCACTTTACGGCGGTTTCCGCTTTACGGCAGTAGCCTGGAACCTAACCAGCCGTGTAAGTGGGGCCTTCCTGTATAAAAATGGAATTTATGTATAAAGCATGGAAATGTAACTAATGAACAGAGGAAATGTTATTTAATTGCCAGGAATGCCTGCATTGTTTATTTCTGGACTCTATTTTGAAATTCAAATATTTTAAAATTTGTATGAAATTGGCCAAATTACCAATTTCTGATCAATTTATTGGGTAGCTGAAATAGTTGATGGGCGATTTCTTGTGCTCAATTGATAAAGATAAATACTAGCGAAATAGCTAAGAATATGTTTGACTGGAATAATGTAACCAGACTCACGAAACTGTAATGACATGATTGCAAACAAACCTATCACGGGCAGGGATAGAACCCGCGATCAGTGAGTCTCAAAACTCCAGACCATCGCTTTAGCCACTGGACTAATAACGCGACGATCTGGAGTTTTGAGACTAATCACGGGTTCTATTCCCGCCCGTGTTATGGTTTGATAATGTAACCAGCCTAAAATGAGGACTCAAAGTTGGCAATAATTGCCTATACGTAAATTATAGCTGACACGGCAAAATTCGCGAAAGCACAATTTTCTCAAATTTCCAGCAAATTTCACACTTTTGGTTTCATTACCTTCAGAAAAAAAGAAAAAACTACCATCACATAAATTTTTTTTTTTTGTTTTTGTAAATTCTTGTACAGTGTGGAAAAGTTACAGACCTGGGAGTCTGGACAGTGAAAGGGTTAAACAGGCCTAACTTCCAGAATTCTAATCCACTAACCCAGCATTATATATTTGCAAGTCAGAGAAAAGCTAAACTTGTTGAAGTCATATAGAGCCTGGGGGATGGGATGGGTCATGGACATTCATGTTTGATCCAGAGAGGGTAGCTCTAATTGCCTTGGATCAAAAGCCTTTCACCTGCCTCTAGGCCCCCCCCCCTACCAGAAGGCTCCTAAATTTACACAAAAACCTATTTACTAATTTTTTAAAAATAAGTATCCTTCATTACAAACCATAAGACCATCTTCTGTGCCACTCTTTATTCTTTCCTCTAATCCCTTTTGTCGTTCCTGAAGAAGGGTTGTCTTTGGTTTTCGCTCTGACCACTCGTATAGGAAAGAACTGTGTCATTTGAGTGTTACGCAGAGCTGGTTTAACTTCTCCATTTGTTAATGAAGTAGCAGTATTACCTTTGGAGGATTTCTCACCCTTGATCCCTGAGGAGCCTCGGTTGCCAGCTTGTATGGGAAGCCTAGGAAAAGTAATTGTGATTTAAAACAGATTCAAATATGTATTGGAAATTAAAATCTAAGAAACAGTCACTAACAACGACCATACAACATAAGCCTAAGTAAAATAAATCAGTCTTTTTACAATGTATAAACACTAAACATCAACTTCTGTTACTGCTATTTGGTATTGAACTGATTATAATCAGTTCAGTACATAGGTCATGACTTCAGAATATAACTAGTATTTTTTTTTTTTTTAACAAGTCGGCCGTCTCCACGAGGCAGGGTGACCCAAAAAGAAAGAAAAATCCCCAAAAAGAAAATACTTTCATCATCATTCAACACTTTCACCTCACTCACACAAAATCACTGTTTTTGCAGAGGTGCTCAGAACACAACAGTTTAGAAGCATATACCTATAAAGATACATAACATATCCCTCCAAACTGCTAATATCCCGAACCCCTCCTTTAGAGTGCAGGCATTGTACTTCCCATTTCAGGACTCAAGTCTGGCTATATAAAAATAACCCGTTTCCCTGAATCCCTTCACTAAATATTACCCTGCTCACACTTCAACAGATGTCAGGTCCCAAATACCATTCGTCTCCATTCACTCCTATCTAACACTCTCACGCACGCTTGTTAACTAAATTTCATTATTCTTTGAACAAACTATCTTACCATAAATAAATCTGACTATCTGTAACCTGTCTATCAGTAAGAAAAAGGACCAAGTTAGGAGTCCCACACAATGAGCCATATGAAGAGTTCTTGTTTACCTACACAAGTTAGAGAGGTGAACGTCAGTTTTTTCACGATCATATCCTTTACTCGTGAATTTATAAGTGGCGAGTCAATTTATGAAAAAAAAATACTCTTAACCCTAAAAAAAAAAATAAAAAGGTTTTTTTTTGCCCCCACTGGCTGTTGCAAAAGACAAAAATAAAATATAAAAATCTGACCCGGAAGTGTTTGAACATTCAGTGGAATGATGCTTATCATTGATCGGGGATGTGCATCCCAGTCGTCCCCCCTCTATTTTTGATTTACCCATGCCAATATGAAAAAGTGAAAAAAAAAATAATTCTTCCACATCTAAAATTACTAAAAAACCGGGGGGCCAGCAGTACAATGTCCCCCCTTTTAATAACTTTGTAAAACCCTGCATGGAAAGCTGAAAGATCATCAGGTGCACCTGTCCCCCGGAAAGGAGTACCCAAAATTCTGGGTTTAATTTCCACATTCATATTTTGCCTGAACAACAGGAAAAATGGAGGAACAGGACTTAAAGCATTTAGAAAGGGTTTATGTTAATATGTACGGGGTTATTGTAACAGTAAACTTTTCCCAAGGACAATCCGGGCCCATCTTCTGGGGGAAAGTGTCTTCACCAGATGATTGTAAAATCTGGGGTAGATGAAAACTCTGAATTTGCTTTATAGAAAAGGGAAAATTTGACACTTTTTCCCCTTGTTGAAGGGTAATGCCACTTTTGAAATCTTGTAAAACCCACTTAAAGGCCATCAAACTTTTATGTTGTCTGACATGCTGTCCGACCTAGTGAAAATGTGCACTGCAACTGCAAAGGGTTTGCGTACCTCCTGTTGAAGTTGCAGAACTATGGGTCTTCCATGTACTTCTGCATGTGGTTTGGGCCCAACTTACATCCTGGGGGAAATCTGCACTCCCAGCTCTCGGGAAAAAGCCAACAACTTTGGGAAAAAAACAAACAGTGAAAGAGCAACAATTAATTTGTTTTACTATGCATTAGTATGAAAAAAAAAAAAGGCTTTTTTTTTTAAATTTACTAAGATTTTTCAAGGAATCCTTCAGTTAAAGGGGCCCCTGGAGTTACGATTTACCCTTAAAAAGGGAATTTAGTTTAGAGTTGCAATGAAAAATTTTTGAGAAAAGATGCGTGTTGATGGTCGACAACGGGTGGAATCACCCCCCAAAGTTGGCCTTTTCCCCCCAAAAAGGCAGGGTGCCCAAAAAAGAAGAACTTTATAAACCCTTTCACCACTTCTACAAAAATGAGTTTTTGCAGAGGCGCTCAGGATGAAACGTT
The DNA here is from genome assembly GCF_026875155.1 of Cherax quadricarinatus. Classification (NCBI taxonomy): domain Eukaryota; kingdom Metazoa; phylum Arthropoda; class Malacostraca; order Decapoda; family Parastacidae; genus Cherax; species Cherax quadricarinatus. The sequence continues at coordinate 12,552 of NW_026498280.1, read as the reverse complement.
TAGATTCACTCCAAACGCCAATATCCCAAACCCCCCTTAAAAATTGAAGGCATCACTTCCACCCAGGCTCAAGTCGGCTAATCAGTGTCCCTAAACCCCTTCACAAAATTTTTCCCTGCCACACTCCAACGCTTGTCGGCCCCAAAAAAATTCATCTCATTCCCCCTATCTACAAGCACACTTGCTGGAAATCCAAACCCCCCCCTCAAGCTTTCCTAGGATTGATCCTACTCCGCCTTCCTTCCACTACAGTTTTCACTTTCAAGACATTCTGCTTTGTTTCGCCTTAAATGCCCAAAACCACCTAACAATCCTCTTCACCCCTCTGATAATACTTTTAGTAGTCCAAACCCCTCCTAATTTTCCAAATTGATTTTGCATATATTTAACCCATACTCCCCTTAAAAACATCTCCATGCCCCCCCCTCCTCCTTGCGCAGATTTACAACCCATGCTTCACACCCATATAACGGTTGGTACCACTTACTCTCATACTTTCCCCCTCTTTGCCTTCTTGGAAAACATTTATTGCCCCCTTTGATACCTCAAATACCATCCTTTTTTCCCTTTATCAATTCTATGGTTAACTTCTCCTTTTAAACCAATCTGCTGACAAGTCAATCCCACATATCTGAACACATTACTTTTCCTACCCCTCCTCAAAGGGATCCCTAGTTTTTTTTACAAAAATTATATGATACCCCTCCCTTCTTTTAAACCCCTTTGGGGTCGACAGGCCCTCCCCAAAAATCGTTCTCAGGGTCGGCCAAATTTAAAAAAAAAAAAAAAATTTTTTCTCTTATAAAAAGATAGAGAATTTTTTCCCCCGTCATAATGACACCAAAAGTTTGAATTTGATGAAAAACTATGGAATTTGTTCGAAAAGTTGCGGTCTCGGCGATGTTACGCATCGGCGATTTTCCCAAAATTTGACCCCCTTTTTGGGCCCAATTTCCCACTGTCTAGTCGAAAAAAAAACTGAATATTTCGCTAGAACTCCATTTTTTCTTGAATGGGTGCAAAAAACCACCCATTTTGAAATTCAATACCCCCAGTACAGTGGTCAGAATTTAGCTTTTTTCCCAAATTTTAAAACAAATTTTCAAAGATGCAATTTCCCGAACAGGGTCCGAATAAAAAAGAAAGCCCTTCCCTGGCATAAAATGACTTTCCCTCGGTCTTGGGTACGCTAAAGGCCCCTCTTATATTTTTTTTTTCCACTTTGAATTTTTATTCTCCAAAAAATTAAGATTTATGTTAGCAGACTACTGCGTTGGTGTAAAAAAAGGGTTAAAAATATTATTGGTGCACTTATGAAAAAATTTTAGTCCCAGTTGCGTGTTTTGCAGCTTGGCAAAATTTGTTTACTTTGAAATTTGGGTAAAAATTGAACTTTCTGCTTTTTTGAGCTAAATTTTTAAAGGGGTACCTTTCATTGAAAAACCCAGTCAAAATCATCTCAATTTCTGTAATATGTTTTCCCTTTCTATAAATGAGCCCAAGAAAACTAGAATAAACAAAAAATCCCAATAGAAAAAAAAAGTGCAAAGTTGCTGTTTTTTTCCAAAAAATGGTCGTTTTTTTTTTCTCATTATGCACTGTGTGCTGCGGGTTTTTTTTTTAGACTGTGCCAAATGCCAATAGACCATTCTTTCATATAAAAGGCCCCCCGCTTTCCCCCTAGTTTTGAGGGGGCTAGATTTAGGATTAGTACGTCAAAAACCTGGGTTTTAACCCGTCTGTACGCCCCAAAACCCTCAAAGGGTTAACTATGTTCCTTTCAACTTTTTCCCTTTTCACACACTGCCAAACTTGTCCTTAACCCTTTTCAACTCTTTATGAATTCCCAAAACTACGTTTATAAGAAAAGTAACTGTTTTAATCCCCTTTTGAAAATGATTCCCCCTAATTTAAAACCTTTTAGTGTTGAGACCTTCTCGCAAAAATTGTCAGTGTTTAAGAAAAAAAAATTTTTTGAGAAATAAAACTTTCTGGAAAAAAAAAAAAAAAAAGAAACAATTTTTAAATTGATGGAAAATTACGAAATTAACTCTCACGAATTTTTGCGGTCTCAGTGATATTTTGTCAATGATTCTCTCAATTTGACTCCCATTTTGGGCCAACCCTTTGTTCCTGTTGAAACTCAGGCTTTTTTTGTTAGAATCTTTTTTTTATGATGGTACAAGAAACTGCCCATTTACTTACTTCAACTACAAAAAGAGGACCGAAATTCTAATTTGGCCAATTTCAAAATGGGCCAGATAAACAATGCGACATTCGGGGGACTAAAATAACATTTTCTTGCCATTAGTTATCTCCAGGTCCCTTTTTGTATTCACTTGCTTTTATTTTTAATTTTTATTCCACAAAAAAATAAAAGATTTTCTGTTATTCGACTACTGCATAATTTTTAATAATTAAATAAAAATTCAGCGATTTGTGAAAGCAATTAGATGCCCGTTGACGCAATTGTTTACTCTTGATCAGCATCAATTTCAAGTACTTTTATTTGGTAAACCATTCAAAATCCTTCTTTTCTGTAAATATCTTCCATTCTATCAAATGGCCAAGAAAAAGAGAATAAACCATAAATACCATACGAAATCACCACAAAATTGCTGTTTTCAACCAAAAAAATGGTGCAGTTTTTTTTATTATGCATTGCTTGCTGCAGGATTTTGTTTTTGTATGTACATACCCCCTTTCATATGAAGGTCTACCAGCTTTTCCCAGAAGACCTGAAGCTGCTAGAATTTTGGTGTTTATAATGGGGTTGACACTGGGTTTAAAACTGTTTTTTACACACCAAAAAAAGGTTTAATTTCCCCCCTCTCACAAACACCCTGCATTACTTCTTTAAAACCCCATCTATAAATATTTAAAAACCCTGGTGGGCATTACAATCCTGCCCAAGGTAACTTTTTGGGAAAATAATTCCCCCTTTCCTACACACCCCAACCTAAACCTCACTTTTTTTTTTTTTAAAAAGTGGTCTCTTCCACCCAGGAGGGTGACCCAAAAAAAAAAAATCCCCAAAAAAAAATATTTCATTTTCTTCAACATTTCACCTATCACATAATCCCGTTTTTGAAGAGGTGCCAGAACACAACAGTTTTGAAGCATGTACATAAAAACACAACATATCCCCCCAAACTGTAATTATCAAAACCCCTCTTTTAAGTGCAGGCATTGTATTCCCATTTCCAGGACCAAATCCCCGGTATATAAAAAAAACGGTTTCCCCCAAACCCACTATCCTATAAAAAACTTTAGGATTTAGCCACACATACCCCATTTAATACAGTGGTACCTAGGTAGAACAGCTAAAACTGAACAATTTTATAAGTGTATTTTTGTAAATGATTTTTATTTAAAAGGGAATAATCTAATTTAATTATACCTTATGGGTCAAATTCTGTTTCAGCACTTGAATAGCCATGTGGAAAAAAATTAAGTTTGTATTCCAAGGTACCCCGTACTTGGAAAAACTGCCCATTGCTCCCTATCACCCAATCATATGTCTTTCTAAATCCTAAATGCAACAAAAAACTTACCTCCCCTATCCCAAAAACTGTTCACTTTTATATTCAATGTAAACACTTTGCTACCTCCCTATTCATTCAAAAGCCTCCCTTTTTCATCGCAATCCCGTCTCGTTCTACCTCTAATTCTTTTAACAATAAAACCCCCCCATAACTTTACCTGGGATTTCAGTAAACTTTTTTTTTTTTTTCAACAAGTCGGCTGTTCCCACCGGCGGGGGGACCCAAAAAGAAAGAAAACTCACAAAAAAAAAATACTTTCATATCATTCAACACTTTCACCTCACACAACTAAACACTGTATTCGCAGAGGGCCCAGATACAACAGTTTAGAAACATGTTAAAGATTTACGTGGTACCCGGGAAAGAAAAAGCTCAAAAAGCAAAAAAATTATGCCCGTGACGTATTTATGTAAGGTTTTTTTAAGGTATTTTGTGGGTCTGAAATGTTTTAAAATTTCATTATTTTTATGGGAACAAATTTGTTCAGTATCACATCGAAAAGCCTTTGGAAAGAAAAAAAATTGTATCCCCGGGGATACGTCGTGGACCCCCCACGTAGATGTCCCAACCCACGTTAAAACCGACTTGATCTTTTCAGGTAAAAATTTACCCCCCAAAGTATGTGAAAACTGCCTACAGATTGTTTGGGTAGCGTCACATGTCTGTCCACCGGATGCCTCAGCTGGGGTGCCTTCAGTTTAAAATCCAATTTTTAAAACCGAATGGGGGACCCCGATCATTGGGATATTTTGTATTATTCCCGCGTTTTTGTGCTTTTTTTAACGCTAAACAAGCACCCTGAGCCCAAAAAAACTTTTAGTGCCAACCCCGTGGTAAAAAGGGGTGAGAAAATTATTTAAAATACTTTGTACCATGGTCAGCGCTGGCTGAGGGCCATCGTGTTGTGCACCGTAGTGCTGCTGTGTAGCACCCTCAGCTGCTGCTGCTGCAGCACCCTTGTTGGTGTGGGGTTTCGAGATACCGAGAAAACATTTAACCCCAGGGGTAGCCACCCAGGATAAGCCAAAAAAAAGCGGTGCATCACGAGGACAATTATTTCATTGGGGTCCCTTAAATTTTTTTCCCCGGATGTGACCCACACCAGTCAACTAAAACCCCGGTGAAAAAGGAAAAAAATGCCTGGAATTAGTGTCAATTGGTGAAATTTTAAAGCCAGCAAAGATTGGTTTGAGAGATTAAGAAAGTAGTGGATACTGTGATAAGGGCCCGTTCTGGGAAAAAAAATGCCCAAAAAGGACCAAAATTTCTCGGAGGAAAAAGGGACTCCCCCGACCTATGTCATCGTCATTGCTGCATTTCAATAAGGTAAGTGTCATTTTTTTTTCATTTGTGAGTATATCCCTCATTTGATTTCCTTATTGTGGGTTTTGGAAAATGTATATTTCATGTGGTAATTTTTTTTTTTTTCTTTTGGGTGTTTGCACGTTTTAAATTTTATTTCCTTATTTTTAAGGGGGAAAATTAATTTGACTTCAATAAATTCGTCTTCGTGTGCTCTCAAAAAGGATTTATCGTTTAAATCGCGGTCCATGTATAACATTCCTCCCCAAAATGCCAATATCCCAAACCCTCCTTTAAAGTGCGGCACTGTACTTCCATTTCCGGATCAAGTCGATATATGAACATAACCGGGTTTCCCCGAATCCCTTCACTAAAAATTTTCCCGCCCACTCCAACAGATGTCAGGGCCCCAAATATCATTCGCCTCATTCACTCCTATCTAACACGTCTGCCGTTGCTGGGGTCCAAGCCCCTAGCCCCAAAACCTCCCTTTTCCCCCCCCTTTCCAAAACCCTTCGGGACGACCCCTACCCCTCCTTCCTTCCCCTTAGATTACTGCTTTCCATGTCATTCTTTGACCCATTCTCTCTAAATGACCAAACCACCTCAACAACCCCTCTTCTGCCCTCTGATATGCTTTTATTTAACTCCACACCTTCTTCCTAATTTCCACATCCGAATTTTCTGCATAAATTTACACCCACACATTTCCCTTAGACAGGACTCTCCACTGCCTCCAACCGTCTCCTCGCTGCTGCATTTACCAACCAAGCTTCACTCATATAAGAGTGTTGGTACTTTATACCTTTCATACATTCCTTTCTGTTGCCTCCATTATGATACGTTTTTTGGACTCCACATATTACCTCAACGCACCACTCACCTTTTTTCCCTATAATTCTTGATTAACTCATCCTTCATAAATCCATCGCTGACACGGTCAACTCCAAGTATCTGAAAACATTCACTTTCCATACTCCTCCTCCCATTTGATATCCAATTCTTCTTTATCTAAATCACTTGATTTTTTTTTTACCCCTCATCACCTTACTCTTTTCTATCGTTCACTTTCAACTTTCTACCTTTATAACATTCTCAAACTCATCACTAACCTTTGCAAGTTTTCTTTAGAATCTACCATAAGCACAGTATCAATCAGGCATAAAGTAACTGTAAAATTCCCATTTTAAATTTGATTCCCCATAATTTAATCCCACCCCTCTCCCACACACCCTAGCATTTACTTCTTTAAAACCCCATCTATAAAATTATTAAAAAACCGGGTGAAAATTACACATCCCTTCTAAGACCTACTTTTAAACCGGAAAAGTTTCTCCCTCTCTTCTACACCCCCTAATCTAGCCTCACTTCCCATAAAAGCCTTTACAGCTTTTTGTAACTTACCACCTATTCCTATATTTGCAACACTGCCACATTGCTCCTCTATCCATTTATCATAGCCTTTTCAAAATCCATAAAGGGGCAATAAAAACTTCCCTATTTTTATCTAAATACTGTTCAATATATGCTTCAATGTAAACACTTGTTTAAAACACATCCCCTACCCACTCTGAACCCTCCCTGCTCATCCGCAACCTAATTCTGTTTTCCCCTCAATTCTTTCAATTATAACCCTATACACTTTTCCTGGTATACTCAGCAAACTTTTCCTCTTAATTTTTACAATCTCTTTTGCCCCCTTTTCCCCTTTAAAAAGGGACTATCATCTCTCTGCCAACCCTGGGTATTTCCCCTCTTCATACATTTATTAAACAAAATACCAACCCCTCCAACACATTCCCCCCCTGCTTTTAACATTTCTGTCATGATCCCATCATTTCCCAGCTGCTTACCCCCTTTCATTCTAAGTAATCCCCCACGTCCCCCCCCCACTTCTTCTGTCTTCTTCCTCCTAAAAGATGGGTTAAAACCCCCCTGACCATGCAGAAATTACCCGTCCTTTCTTCCTTTTAAAATTTAAAAAGTTTCCCCAAATAGTCTTGCCCTCTACCTAATACCTCCATTCCCCCTCTATAATCCCCTACCTGTTTTTTTTAATACAAATCCATACTTTCCCCAGGGTTTTTTAACTTTTTTAACTCACTCCCAAAATTTTTTTTTTATTTTCATTTAAAATTTTTTGACAGGCCCCTCCCCCCTCTATCATCTGCTCCCTTTTGCCACTCTCACCCTCTCTTTACTCGGCTTTTCTTTTTAACACTTCTGCTTTTTAAAAAAATCTCATAAGCTACCTTTTTCCTTTTTTTCACACCCTTTTCTTCTCAGTCCACCAATCACTTCTCTTTCCCCCTCCCCCACCCCCTTAACACAAAAATTCGCCCCCAAAAATTCTAAAACTGTTTTTTAAAACATTCCCAACCCCCTTCAACCCCCCCCCCCTACTCATCTTTTCTACCCACCTTTCTGCCGTAGTCGCTTATATTTACCCAACTTCCCCCTCCCATTTATTACACTTTCACCTCCTCTTATTGTTGGCTTGGCGTTGCTCTCAAAGGGTTTTTTGAAAACAAATACCCGGTGAAGCACTGTCTGCAGCAAACCTCCCTGTTTAGATCAAATCCACACAAACCAATCACCATTTACAAGTCACACAAGACAGATGCAGTTTTTTAAATTGCTTATTTAATTAAACTTAAAAAGCATTTTACTATTAAGAGAATGTTTTTGCACTTTTTAAATACGTAGTAGGTTTGGTAGACACAAACCCCCCAGGGAGGTACTACCATCCGCCAAGCGATTTTAAAACGAAACCTGAAATTTGTTTTACATATGGTAGGATTCGGTGTCTTTTGTCTTTTCCTAAAAGCAAATTTACAGGCATGTCTTGCTATTTCCCACTTACACTTAGGTCAACTACACATACATGTCATTTTATTTATGCACACCCGATTTTTCTTTGATTTTATTTTAAATATTTTTTGGTCTTATTTTTTTTCCTTTTTATACCAGGGGGAAGGGAATAAAATCTTTCCCCGTAAGCCATGCTGTTGTAAAATCAACTAAAACCCGGGGAACAATGGCAAACCCCCTTTCCTGAAAATTACTAAAAAGAATATTTTTCACATAGCATTGATATTATTTATCCATTTTACAATAATGCAACATCTGTACAACATAAATCTTTTATTTTTTGTGTAAAAAAATTTAAAATGGAAAGCAATGTAATAAAAGAAAACCTAGAGACGACTAATGAACAGAAAAAATGTGTTTTAGTGCTAGCAATGTTTAATTGCAATTCTGGACCCTTTTTTGAAACGGCCTTCCCTAATTTGGGGTTATAAACTGATGTGATGTTGACAACAAGGATTGCAATTTACCACGTTGCACTGTGTGCAAGGATGGTTCAAGGAGGGGCCCTTACCTGCATGTTCTTGTCAACAGCACATCGAAAAAATTTCCCCTGGGAAGAAAACCTCACTTGTCGACTTGTCAGATTTCCTCCCCCGGGTGAGAGTGGGGGGTGAAGCCCCAGCGACTTTCTTGTGAGTGCAGTTCCCCAGGCGATCTGCTGTACTCTTCCACACCCGGGCCATGCAGGAAGATGATCGGGTTTTGACAGACTTCCGGGCCCCAAAAACTTCTCCATTTTTCTAAATCAGATTCGCTCGCACTAGTTGGTGACTTTGGTTTGACCCCACTGATCTCCACCGTTTTCCACTTGAAAAAGGTACAAAAACCCTTTTATGTCCTCGTCCCGCCGCCACATGCGAAAAGAGTCTTTCCCGAAAAACCATTCCCGGGGGATCTCCGTGATGGAGTTATTGGGGAAAACCACTTCCCTGAAGCTCCCTTATTCGGGCCCCCAAAAAAGACGGAACCTGGGCCCTGTTATTGATTACGGGAAAACTAATGCATGTAGTTTCCCACCCTGCACCACGTTATTGCTGTTCTTGCGTTGAACACTTTTAGGCCGAAAAGTATTTTTATCATTTCACACCCCCGTTTTCAGCTTTACCAAACAAACCCTTAAACAAAATTACCAATTCGGATCATTTTATTGGGTAGTGAAATAGTAAATGTGGGGTTTCTTTGCTAAATCGATGAACAAAATGAAATAGGTAAGATTTTGGGTTGCAAAAAAAATGTTTGGGCCCGAAAATTTGGGCTCAAAGTCAGCAAATCGGCAATGCGTAAATATCACTGACACCACTAACTTTGCTAGAGCATAATTTCAAAAGTTTTTCCATAAAATTTCTATTTTTTGGCATCTTTTACCTCGGGAAAAAAATTTTCTCTATAAATTTCATAAAAAAAAAAAATTTTTATTTTTAAAAATCTTCAATCGAAAGCAATTTTCGAGCAGGGGTCTTGCGGGGGAAAAAAGGGGGAAAGTCCCCAAAATATTCCCACCATCTTCCCCCGAAACCCCCAACTTCCATACACAACTTCTCTACCCTTTTTTTGAACGCAAAACCTTTGTTCCCTGGGTTTTTTAACCTGTTTTTTCTCACTGCAAATTTTTTCTGTTCCACCCAAAAATTTTTGACAGTCCCACCCCTATCACTTCTCCCTTTTGCACTCTCTTCACCCTTTCTTTTACTCTCCTATACTCTCCCCTTTTTATATCATTTTTTAAAAAAAATCTCCCCAAACGACCTTTTTTTTCTTTTTTCCACCCTTTTCCTCATCATTCCACCAATCATCTTTTTTCCTCCTGCACCCACCCCCAACCCCAAACTTTTGCCCACATTCTAAAACTGCATTTTTAAACTATCCCCCCCTTCTTTAAACCCCCCCCACTCCTATAACCCACTAGCCCACCTCTCTGCCAATAGTTTTTATATCTCACCCCAAATTCTTCCTCCATAGTTTTTAAACTTCAAACTCTCTTTACTTCTTTTTCAAATTTCTGTTTGCCCCATCTACCCTTACCTAACTGTACTACGCTAAATAATGTCCAAACCAAAATTTTTGCGATCTATAAACATGCACATCCTGAACCTTTCCCTCAACCTTTTTTTCCACCAATACTAACCAACAAAAACTTTTTATTACAAGCTATATCAAAACTTTATACTTATTTATCCTCTTTTTCAAAAATACGTATTTCAGTGGGAACCCTTGTTTTCGATGCCCCCTTTTCATAGGTTCAGTTTTTCAATGACTTTTTTCTAGAAAATTGTCTCAATTTTTTTACATCCCCCTTTGGTTTTTTGTAATTGAAAATGGTCCGTACCCAAAAGCATCCGCATACTCGGCACCAATCGCCCCACATGCATCCCCCTGCATTCGTGACCCTGCCTTTGTTCCTCATTGAGTGAGCATCACCCCGCGGCTCACGAAAAATTCATAATAAACCCTTGATTTTTGTGCTTGTTCATTTATCGACCTCTACATAAGCCCCCATGGGGGCCAAAAAATGTTCCGAAGGGTAGCCCTTTGATAAAGAAAGGGGAGAAACACGATGCATTCAAGAAAGAACTCAAAGCAAAGTAGAAAGTGGCGAAGCATGGCCAAACTACCAGGGTTATGGGAAGTCCGCTCAACAAATTTTCCATCCTGGGGAAAAAAAGAAATCAATAATGCTGATGTTGTGAAAGGGGTGAATTGCTAACAAACAAGATCACAAAAAATCAAAAATTTATTTTTTGTTGGTGAGGATCAAGAAAAACATTAATGGGAATAGTGTTTTTGGGCGATAATTTGCAAAAAGGCACGGCATTGCATGTGGGTCTCGCAACAAAAATGCCTGGGGAAAGATATTGCTGTTAGTGAATTTAAGGCCACAGAGCGGTTTTAACAAATTCAAAAGCGGGGGCTGGCATACACATGTGGGAAGGCATAGCAAAACTGCAATTTGGGCAAATGTGGAGCCAAAAATTTGTTGATGAATTTAAGGAGTACTAAGGCTAAGGTTCCTCTACCAGCAATCTTTAATTAAAGAAACAGGCCTCTTTTTGGAAGAAAATGCCCAAAAAGTACCTACATCATGCAGGGGGGAAAACACTGGCAAGGGGCAAAAGCCCATGAAGGGTGGGGAACTCTTTTGTTCTGTGGTAACACTAGTGGATTTCAAAGTGAAGCCTTTACGGTGTATCATGAAAATCCTTTAGGTTCAAGAAAAAATATGTCATAAGGTAATCGTGTGTGATGTGAAGGGTAACAATAAGGGGATGGGTCACGAGGCAATTTTCATTGAGTGTGTCCAATGAAGTGTTTGGCCTGAGTGTGAAGAAATACTTCCTGGAAAATCAATTGCTACTCAAGTGCCTCCTGGTAATGGACAATGCTCCTGCTCACCCTCCAGACTTGGAAGATCAATTGTTGGAGGAGTTTAGTTTCATCACAGTGAAGTTCTTGCCCCCTAATACCACTCCCCTCATCCAGCCCATGGACCAGCAGGTCAGTTCAAACTTCCAAAAACTCTACACCAAAGCTGTCTCAAAGTGCTTTGAAGTGACCTCGGACACTGAACCGATCCTAAGAGAGTTCTGGAGGAATCACTTCAATATCCTCAATTGCACAAGCCTGGCAGGGAGTGACTTCCAGGAATGATGAACTCTGCTTGGAGAAAATTGTGGCCAGAATGTGTCCCTCAAGGATTTTTAGGTTTAGGCTGACCCTGATGACCCTATGCTTATTGTGGAATCTACTGTGTCTTTGGGGAGGGCCATGGGGTTGGATGCAAGTGGCCAGGATGTGGAAGAGTTGGTGGACGACCAGAGGGAAGAGCTAACCACTAAGAGCTGCAAGACTTTTCAACTGGAACAGCAACAGACTGCAGCTGAGGAAACTGCTTCAGAGAGGAAGAGGGGAGAATGTGCCTTCTTCAGTGATTATTCCTTTGAGGGTCGACAGGCCCTCTCCGAGACTCGTTCTCAGGGTCGGCCAAATTATAAAAAAAAAAAAAAAAAAAAAAAATCTTATGAAAAGATAGAGAATCTTTCCAAATCATAATGACACCAAAAATATGAAATTTGATGGAAAGCTTATGGAATTATGCTCATCGCGAAGTTAGCGGTCTCGGCAATGTTTACGGATCGGCGATTTTGCCCACTTTGAGCCCCATTTTCAGCCAGTTCCACTGTACTAGTCGACAAAAAACATGAATATTTTGCTAAAACTCCATTTTTTTCTATTGAACGAGTGCAAGAAACCACCCATTACCAATTTCAACTATCCAGTACAGTGGTCAGAATTTAGCAATTTTGCCAATTTCACACAAATTTCAAAAGATACCAATTTCCGAATAGGGTCCAGAACAAACAAGAAATACATTCCTGGCACTAAAATGACATTTCCTCTGTTCATTAGTCACGCTCAAGGCCCCTCTTACATTCTTTTGCTTTCCACTTTGAATTTTTATTCTCACAAAAAATAGAAGATCTACTGTTATGCAGACTACTGCATTAGTGTAAAAAATGGTATGAATCATATTGGCGCACTTGCAAAAAAATATTAGACTCACCAGTTGATGTTATTGGACGCTTGGGGAAAATTTGTTTTACTTTTGAACTTTGGTAAATGAACATTTCTCCTACTTTGAGCTCAATTTCAAGGTACTGTACTTTTCATTGTTAAAACCAGTCAAATCATCTCAATTTCTATGATATGCCTTCCATTCTATAAAATGAGACCAAGAAAACTAGAAAACAACAATAATACCATACGAAAATACAGTGCAAATTCGCTTTTTATTCCAAAAAAAAAAGTTTTTTTTTTTTCTCATTTTCACTGTGTGCTG
>NW_026498269.1:0-20519 GCF_026875155.1 Cherax quadricarinatus | reverse complement strand
CCCCCAAAACAAATACTTCAGTTTTGCTTTGCGATTTACCTAATATGACAGAAATGTATGAGCGACTTTGATAAGGTCCAAAACGGTGCGTTTTAAATCGCCAATTAACCAAGAGGTTTTAGCGGTTTTAAACACCATAAAAAACAGCATCAAGGCGAAATGTTTTATCAATAAAGATTCTCAGTGTCGCAGTTTTATCACAGGTGCCATGAAGGTTAATTATTGTAATTATTATTGTGGTTATAACTAGAGGTGTTTGTGTGTTGACAGACCTATGCAGCTGACATCTTCTTCGCCCAGACCTGGAAAGATCACAGACTTCGTCTTCCAGAGAACATAACATCGGAATATAGGTAAGATTTTGTTGGGGTTTTTAACCCAGGAGGTTAGCCACCTTAATATTGCTCTCCAGGATGCCCCCCACAACAGTAGCACGGTAAAAGATAACACAATAAGTGTCCGGGGCCCAAGATTGTTCAACAGCCTCCCAGCATACATAAGGGGGATTACCAATAGACTCCTGGTTGTCTTCATGACCCCTGGTTGTCTTCAAGACCCCTGGTTGTCTTCAAGACCCCTGGGTGTCTTCAAGAACCCTGGTTGTCTTCAAGACCCTGGGTGTCTTCAAGAACCCTGGTTGTCTTCAAGACCCCTGGTTGTCTTCAAGACCCCTGGGTGTCTTCAAGAACCCTGGTTGTCTTCAAGACCCCTGGGTGTCTTCAAGAACCCTGGTTGTCTTCAAGACCCCTGGTTGTCTTCAAGACCCTGGGTGTCTTCAAGAACCTGGTTGTCTTCAAGAAACCCTGGTTGTCTTCAAGAACCCTGGTTGTCTTCAGACCCTGGTTGTCTTCAAGACCCCTGGGTGTCTTCAAGAACCCTGGTTGTCTTCAAGAACCCTGGTTGTCTTCAAGACCCTGGGTGTCTTCAAGAACCTGGTTGTCTTCAAGAACCCTGGTTGTCTTCAAGACCCTGGGTGTCTTCAAGAACCCTGGTTGTCTTCAAGAACCCTGGTTGTCTTCAAGAACCTGGTTGTCTTCAAGACCCCTGGTTGTCTTCAAGACCCTGGGTGTCTTCAAGAACCTGGTTGTCTTCAAGAACCCTGGTTGTCTTCAAGACCCTGGGTGTCTTCAAGAACCCTGGTTGTCTTCAAGAACCCTGGTTGTCTTCAAGAGCCCTGGTTGTCTTCAAGAGCCCTGGTTGTCTTCAAGAACCCTGGTTGTCTTCAAGACCCTGGGTGTCTTCAGAACCCTGGTTGTCTTCAAGAACCCTGGTTGTCTTCAAGAACCTGGTTGTCTTCAAGAACCTGGTTGTCTTCAAGAACCCTGGTTCTCTTCAAGAACCCTGGTTGTCTTCAAGAACCCTGGGTGTCTTCAAGTACCCTGGGTGTCTTCAAGAACCCTGGTTGTCTTCAAGACCCCTGGTTGTCTTCAAGACCCCTGGTTGTCTTCAAGAACCCTGGTTGTCTTCAAGAACCCTGGTTGTCTTCAAGAACCCTGGTTGTCTTCAAGAACCCTGGTTCTCTTCAAGAACCCTGGTTGTCTTCAAGAACCCTGGTTGTCTTCAAGACCCCTGGGTGTCTTCAAGAACCTGGTTGTCTTCAAGAACCCTGGTTGTCTTCAAGAACCCTGGTTGTCTTCAAGACCCCTGGTTGTCTTCAAGAACCTGGTTGTCTTCAAGACCCTGGTTGTCTTCAAGAACCCTGGTTGTCTTCAAGAACCCTGGTTGTCTTCAAGAACCTGGTTGTCTTCAAGAACCCTGGTTGTCTTCAAGAACCCTGGTTCTCTTCAAGAACCCTGGTTGTCTTCAAGAACCCTGGTTGTCTTCAAGACCCCTGGGTGTCTTCAAGAACCCTGGTTGTCTTCAAGAACCCTGGTTGTCTTCAAGAACCCTGGTTGTCTTCAAGAACCCTGGTTCTCTTCAAGAACCTGGTTGTCTTCAAGAACCCTGGTTGTCTTCAAGACCCTGGGTGTCTTCAAGAACCCTGGTTGTCTTCAAGAACCTGGTTGTCTCAAGACCCCTGGTTGTCTTCAAGAACCCTGGTTGTCTTCAAGAACCCTGGTTGTCTTCAAGAACCCTGGTTGTCTTCAAGAACCCTGGTTCTCTTCAAGAACCCTGGTTGTCTTCAAGAACCCTGGTTGTCTTCAAGACCCTGGGTGTCTTCAAGAACCCTGGTTGTCTTCAAGAACCTGGTTGTCTTCAAGAACCTGGTTGTCTTCAGACCCTGGTTGTCTTCAAGACCCTGGTTGTCTTCAAGAACCCTGGTTGTCTTCAAGAACCCTGGTTGTCTTCAAGAACCCTGGTTCTCTTCAAGAACCCTGGTTCTCTTCAAGACCCTGGTTGTCTTCATGACCCTGGTTGTCTTCAAGACCCCTGGTTGTCTTCAAGACCCCTGGTTGTCTTCAAGACCCTGGTTGTCTTCAAGACCCCTGGTTGTCTTCAAGACCCTGGTTGTCTTCAAGACCCTGGTTGTCTTCAAGACCCCTGGTTGTCTTCAAGACCCCTGGTTGTCTTCAAGACCCCTGGTTGTCTTCATGACCCCTGGTTGTCTTCAAGAACCCTGGTTGTCTTCAAGACCCTGGTTGTCTTCAAGACCCCTGGTTGTCTTCAAGACCCCTGGGTGTCTTCAAGAAGGTGCAGGACGGGACCTAAAGTCAGTACTTGACCAGCTGTGTGGCCAACAGTAACAGCCTGGTTGATCAGACCCTGATCCACCACGAGGCCTGGTCACAGACCGGGCCCGCGGGGGCGTTGACCCCCGAAACCCTCTCCAGGTATACAGGTGACTAACACCCATGGACCTACTTACTGCTAGGTGAAGAGTGCATCAGGTGTAAGGTAACTAACACCCAGGGACCTACTTACTGCTAGGTGAGGAGTGACAGCAGGTGTAAGGTAACTAACCCCAGGTACCAACTTACTGCTAGGTGAGGAGTGACAGCAGGTGTAAGGTAACTAACACCCAGGTACCAACTTACTGCTAGGTGAGGAGTGACAGCAGGTGTAAGGTAACTAACACCCAGGGACCTACTTACTGCTAGGTGAAAGAGTGACATGCAGGTGTAAGGTAACTAACACCCAGGTACCAACTTACTGCTAGGTGAAGAGTGACAGCAGGTGTAAGGTAAACTAACACCCAGGGACCACTTACTGCTAGGTGAAGAGTGACAGCAGGTGTAAGGTAACTAACACTCAGGTACCAACTTACTGCTAGGTGAGGAGTGACAGCAGGTGTAAGGTAACTAACACCAGGGACTACTTATGCTAGGTGAAGAGTGACAGCAGGTGTAAGGTAACTAACACCCAGGGACCTACTTACTGCTAGGTGAAGAGTGACAGCAGGTGTAAGGTAACTAACACCAGGGACCTACTTACTGCTAGGTGAAGAGTGACAGCAGGTGTAAGGTAACTAACACCCAGGGACCTACTTACTGCTAGGTGAAGAGTGACAGCAGGTGTAAGGTAACTAACACCAGGGACCTACTTACTGCTAGGTGAAGAGTGACAGCAGGTGTAAGGTAACTAACACCCAGGGACCTACTTACTGCTAGGTGAGGAGTGACGCAGGTGTAAGGTAACTAACACCCAGGGACCTACTTATGCTAGGTGAAGAGTGACAGCAGGTGTAAGGTAACTAACACCAGGGACCTACTTACTGCTAGGTGAAGAGTGACAGCAGGTGTAAGGTAACTAACACCCAGGGACCTACTTACTGCTAGGTGAAGAGTGACAGCAGGTGTAAGGTAACTAACACCCAGGGACCTACTTACTGCTAGGTGAAGAGTGACAGCAGGTGTAAGGTAACTAACACCCAGGGACCTACTTACTGCTAGGTGAAGAGTGACAGCAGGTGTAAGGTAACTAACACCCAGGGACCTACTTACTGCTATGTGAAGAGTGACAGCAGGTGTAAGGTAACTAACACCCAGGGACCTACTTACTGCTAGGTGAGGAGTGACAGCAGGTGTAAGGTAACTAACACCCAGGGACCTACTTACTGCTAGGTGAAGAGTGACAGCAGGTGTAAGGTAACTAACACCCAGGTACCAACTTACTGACTAGGTGAAGAGTGACAGCAGGTGTAAGGTAACTAACACCCAGGGACCTACTTACTGCTAGGTGAAGAGTGACAGCAGGTGTAAGGTAACTAACACCCAGGGACCTACTTACTGCTAGGTGAAGAGTGACAGCAGGTGTAAGGTAACTAACACCAGGGACCTACTTACTGCTAGGTGAGGAGTGACAGCAGGTGTAAGGTAACTAACACCCAGGGAACCTACTTATGCTAGGTGAAGAGTGACAGCAGGTGTAAGGTAACTAACCCAGGTACCAACTTACTGCTAGGTGAAGAGTGACAGCAGGTGTAAGGTAACTAACACCAGGGACTACTTACTGCTAGGTGAAGAGTGACAGCAGGTGTAAGGTAACTAACACCAGGGACCTACTTACTGCTAGGTGAAGAGTGACAGCAGGTGTAAGGTGACATGCCCAACGTTTCCACCCGTGCCGGGGATTGAACCACGAACACTCAGTGTAAGGCAAGTGCGTTAACAACCAAGCCACAGGAGCACTGAAGCCAAACCTTCATAGTAGGAACATGGTGCCTTGATACGGTGATCTGTAGGATTAGAGGTTAGCCTAAGTTTACCGTTTAAACCAACTATTCCACCCTCCCCATTTGCAGTTCCCACCCCCTCCCCTCTGTTCCTACACATCCTTCTCAACAACAACCACTTGAAGAGACACTAAGAGACACGAGTGAGAGAGTGAGAGTGAAATCCACACGAGGACCTTGATCTATCTCCACCACACACCACCAACACTACACCAACACTACCACCACACACTACCACAACCACCAACACTACCACCAACACTACCACCAGCACTACCACAACCACCAACACAACCACCAACACAACCACCAACACATCCACCAACACAACCACCAACACAACCACCAACAACCACCAACACCAACCACCAACACATCCACCAACACAACCACCAACAACCACCAACCACAACCACCAACACATCCACCAACACAACCACCAATACAACACAACACAACTACCAACACTACCACCAACACTACCACCAACACTACCACAACCACCAACATTACCACTAGCACTACCACAACCACCAACACTACCACCAACACTGCCACCAGCACTACCACAACCACCAACACTACCACTAGCACTACCACAACCACCAACACTACCACCAACACTACCACAACACCAACACAACTGCCACAACAACTACCACCAACACTACCACCAACACTACCACTAGCACTACCACAACCACCAACACAACCACCAACACAACCACCAACACAACCACCAACACTACCACCAACACAACCACCAACACTACCACTAGCACTACCACAACCACCAACACTACCACTAGCACAACCACAACCACCAACACAACTCCCACAACAACTACCCCCCCAAAACCCCCCCCCAATTTAAAAAGCACTCCCACCTCCACCCCATTAAACACGTACACAAAAAACCCACTTCTCCCACCCCGAAAACAAACCCCTTTGGGGGTTTCTTTTGCAGGGGCCTGGGGAAACCCAAAGAGGAAAAAAAATTTGACCCCGGGGAAGAAAATAAAATTTCCCCCCAGTTTTAAAAACTTTTCCCAGCATTAAAAAATTCTCTCTTAAAACGAAATATTATTATTATATTCAAGGGGGCAGGGGCAAAACCCCGGAGGTTATACAGCTCCGGGGGGGGGGGGGTTTTGGGGAAAGGGCTTTTTCAGGCTTAATTGGGGGAAAACAAAAGCACAAAATCCAATTCCCTAAATCAAAAACCCCCCTCCCCAACAAAAGGATAGATTTGGGTACCCAAATGTTTACCGGGAAATTTCCCTGATGACCGGGCTGTGGCTGTACGTTGGTTTGCGTGAAAGCCCAGAAACCCGGGCCGGGTTGACCCAGGCTCTGATCCCCCAGGGGGCCGGGTCACAGCCGGGGCCGGGGGGCTTTTGCCCCCCAAAAACTTCTCCGGGTAAACTCCGGGTAAACCGGGTATATACATACATTTCTTCGTGTACGTAGGGAAATGAAAAATTTAAAGACACATTTTGAACTTTGGGTATTTTTTTATTGGGGGAAACCGTTTGGGCCCACAGCGGTTTTCATCAGTAATACGTAGGGAATTTTGGGAAGAACAGGAGGAAAATGAGGTAAATCGGGGTCCCCCCCCCCTTTGAGTCGATGTTTTTCAGCCTTTCAATCTTGAATAAAAACCCGGCCATCAGCGGAGAAGGAGTTTAAAAAACCCGTAGGGGCGGGGAGAGGTGCAGCAGTCATAGGTCTGGGTCACATTTGCCCAAATTGTGGAAGTGGGTCGGCACAAAATTGGGCAAGAGAAAAATTTCCAAAGGGTTGAGGGACGGATTACCCATTCTCCCCCCTTTTCTTCAATTTTTCCCTACGTATGGATGATAAAAGCCACTTTTGTGGCGAAACGTTTCCTCAAAAAAGATACCCAAGATTTTCAAAAGTTTTAAATTTATCAACATGTCGGTTCTCTAAACCATTCATCAAAAAACGAAAGTATATATAGTGTGAAATACAGGGTATATATGGGGGTATATAGTGGGGGATACAGGGTATTTACTTACAATTTTTGTTTCTGAGAACCTTTTTAAAGTTTGAACATAGAAAAACTAGAAGAATCTAGTGGTGATTCCGATAAAGGGAAAAACTGGCCCCTCTCTTAAAACCCCTTTAAATCCCGTGAGTTTTTTCCCAACTCATATTCCCTCACGGGGGCGGTGACCCCCGGAAAATCCAGATCAGAAAAACATACCAGCTTTCATGTTAAGGGATTAAAATTTTTTTTTGGATTTTTAACGCTGGAGGGGAAAACCGGGCCCGGGGTAAAACCCAAAAAAATCAGGCGTCATCGAGGACTGTCTGGCCCTTTTTTCCATTGTGGTCCCTTTAGCTTTTCCCCCGGTGCCACCCAAAACCCTTCGACTAAAACCCAGGTACCTGTTTGCTGCTAAAGGGGCACAGGACAAAAAGGCGCAAAGGGAAAACACGTTTTGAAAAAGTTTCCCCCCCCTCCGGGAATCGAAAAACCCGGGGGCCCCCCGTGTGTTTAAGGGGAGGCTTCAGCCACAGGGGCACCTGCCAGGCCACAGGGGGAACCCGCCAGGGCCCCAAAGGGCACCTGCCGGCCACACGGGCACCGCCCGGGCCACAGGGGGCCCCCGCCAGGCCCCCAGGGGCACCTGGGGGCCCGCCAAAAGGGGGCCCCCTGCCAGGGCCCCAGGGGGACCTGCCAGGCCCACGGGAAACCCGCCAGGCCACCCGGACACCTGCCAGGCCAACGGGCACCGGGCCCGGACCAGGGGCACCTGCCAGGCCACAGGGGGGACCTGCCCCGGGCCCCCAGGGGGACCTGCCAGGCCCCGGGGAAACCCATTTCATCTCACTTCCTGAGGGGTTCCTTTTGGGAAAACAAAAAAACCCTTGTCACCCTTTTTAACTTTCCAGCAAACAAAACTTTTTGAGGTACAGTCTTTTGGGCCCTTATGTACCTTTGTAATCTCTTTGGGCTTCCGCCCACAGGATGGGTATGGGGGGACATAATAAAAAATATTAAACTAACCCAACTTAATTGGGTCTTAAACCTTCCGATTTTGAGACTACTTTGATAGGAAATTGTTGAGGCTGGAAAGGCACGTAATTCCAGACTTTAAAATTTTTGTCACATTGACTGGAATTCCTTAACTGGAATCTAGTCGAAATGATTTTTCCCAGAGGTAATTTAAGATTGTTTTTTTTTTTAAAGCAGTTTTTTGACAGAACCTAGCAGTACCTTTGAATGCTAAAGACTGAAAGTAGTCCTGATATTAGGCTACAGGGAGTCGTAATGACCTACAAGTAATCAATATTCTATAAACCTAATTCTTCCCTCATAGATTGCTGGACTTGGACTGGCTGAAGCATCTCTGGAGGGCCCGACAGCTTCTTCAAGAACGCCAAACAAGTGACTTTCCCAAAAGATGACCATCCCCAATCATTACGTCTGGCTCTTCCATGACAACAAGATTCTCTACATGGGAAAATGAGTACCACGTCACCTCTCTTAGTTTCTTCTGGCTCTAACACGACAAGATTTTCTACATGGGAGAGTACCACTGTCACCTTTCTTAGTTTCTCTGGCTCTGACACGACAAGATTTTCTTTCATGGTTTGAGTACCACTGTCACCTTCTTAGTTTCTCTGGCTCTGACACGACAAGAAATTTTCTACATGGTAGAGTACCACTGTCACCTATCGTAGTTTATATGGACTCTAACACAAAGATTTTCTACATGGTAGAGTACCACGGTCACCTTTCGTAGTTTCTTGGCTTAACACGTCAAGATTTTCTCATGGTAAGCCAAGTACCACTGTCACCTTTCTTAGTTTCTTATTATTCACAAGTTACTGGCTCATAGATATTTTGTATATGGTATGGAAATACTGACAAGTTCGGTGAGAAAGATGCATATTTCGCTACACAGTAGGCTACTTCAGTTAAATACGAGGCAGCAGATGTATTAGTGAGGAATTTAAGATTGGTAATAAGTCCGTCAACCTGGAAAATAATATATTGAGGTGGAAGTACCATCTGCCTGGAGAAGAGTTGCAGCACCATGGTCTGGAACAAGGTTGGTCAGTCCCTCAACCTGGGTGAAGGTTCAGGCTCCATTGGTCTGGAACAAGGTGGTCAGTCCCTCTGCCTGGAGAAGAGTTCCAGCACCCTTGGTCTGGAATAAGGTGATCAGTCCCTTCAGCATGGGAGAAGACGTTCAGCACCATGGTCATGGAACAGGTGGTCAGTCCCTCAGCCTGATAAGGAGTTAGCACCATGGTTGGAACAAGGTGTGTCAAGGTCCCTATCAGCCTGGAGAAGAGTTTAGCACCATGGCTCTGGAACAAGGGTGGTCAGTCCCTCAGCCTGGAGAAGAGTTCTGCACCATGGTCTGGAAAAGGTGGTCAGTTCCCTCAGCCTGGAGAAGATGTTCAGCACCATGGTCTGGTACAAGGTGGCCAGTCCCTCAAAATGTAGAAGGAGTTCACCACCATGGTTGGAACAAGGTAGGGTCAGTCATCAGCCAGGAGAAGAGTTCAGCATATTGGTCTGGAAAAAGGTGGTCAGCCCTCATACCTGAAGAAGAGTTCACCACCTTGGTCTGGAACAAGGTGATCAGTCCCTCAGCCTGGAGAAGGACGTTCAGCACTGGTCTGGAACAAGGTGGTCAGTCCCTCATCCTGGAGAAGAGTTCAGCACCATGGTTGGAACAAGCGTGGGATCAAGTCCTCATGCCTGGAGATGAGGTTCACCTCCATGGTCTAGAACAAGGTGGTCAGGTCCCTCTGCTGGAGATGAGTTCTCCACAATGGTCTGAGAACACAGGTCAGTCCCTCAACCTGGAGATGAGTTCACCACCATGTCTGGGAACAAGGGTGGTCAGTCCTCTCAACCTGTGAGAAGAGTTCAGCACCATGGTCTGGAACAAGGTGGTCAGTCCTCTGCCTGGAGAAGAGTTCACCCACAGGTCTGGAACAAGGTCAAGTCCCTAACTGTGAGACTGAATTGTTCTCACCATCGGTCTGGAACAAGGTGGTCAGTCCATCAGCTGGAAGAAAGAGTTCAGGCACACATGGTCTGGATATCAAGGTGGTCAGTCACTATGCCTGTAGAAGAGTCAGCACCACCATGGTCTGGAACCAAGGTGGTCCAGTCCCTCAGGTATGGTGAAGTGTAAGATCATGTGTTGGAACAGAGTGGTCAGTCACTAAGCTGGGTGAGAGTTCAGCACCATGGTCTGGAACAAGGTGGTCAGTCCCTAAAACCTGAAGAAGAGTTCAGACACTACCATGGTCTGGAACAAGGTGGTCAGTCCTCAACCTAGAAAGAAGAGTTCAGCACAAAGGTTGGAACAAGGTTGGTCAGTCCCTCAACATGGAGAAGAGTTCAGCACCATGGTATGGAACTAAGGTGTGTAGTCCTCAACCTGAAGACAGAGTTCAGCACCATGCGTATGGATCAAGCGTGGTCAGTCCTCATCCTAAGATGAGTTCAGCATCAATGGTTGGAACTAGGTGGTTCAGTCCTCAACCACCTGAAGAGTTCAGCACCTTGCCACACCTCCAGAAACTCAACATGGTTTCTGGCAACAAGGTGGTTGGTTGGGGGGTGGGGGGTCAGGTCAGTTTCGTTCTTCGCCGTGCGGGTTGTTGTCAGGGTGTAGGTGGGGTGGAGGTCATCAGGGGGCGGGGGTCTGTCTTTCAGTCCCTCAACCTGTAGTGAAGGAAATGGAAGAGAAAGAGTTCAGCACCATGGTCTGGAAACAATGTGGTCAGTCTCTCAGCTGGAGAAGAGTTTCAGCAACTGATCTGGAACAAGGTGGTCAGTCTCCTCAACCTGAAGAAAGAGTTCAGCCACCATGGTTGGAACAAGGTGGTCAGTCTCTCAAACTGAAGAAGAGTTTCAGCATCCATGGTCTGGAACAAGGTGGTCAGTCTCTCAACCTGAAAGAAGAGTTCAGCACCATGGTTGGGAACAAAGTGGTCAGTCCCTCAACTGAAGAAGAGTTCAGCACCATGGGTCTGAACAAGTGGTCAGTCCCTCAACCTGAAGCTAGAGTTCCAGCTCCATGGTCTGGAACAAAGTGGTCAGGTCCTCAACTGAGAAGAGTTCAGCACCATGGTTTGGAACAAACGTGGTCAGTATCTCAGCCTTTGGAGAAGAGTTCAGCACCATGGTCTGAGAACAAGGTGGTCAGTCCCTCAGACTGGAGAAGAGTTCAGCACCATGGTCTGGAACAAGTGGGTCTGTCCCTCAGCCTGGAGAAGAGTTCAGCACCATGGTCTGGAACAAGGTCAGTCCCTCAGACTGGAGAAGAGTCAGCACATGGTCTGGAACAAGTGATTCAGTCCTCAGCCGGAGAAGAGTACAGCACCATGGTTTAGAACAAGGTGGTCAGTCCCTCAGCATGTGAGAAGAGTTCAGCACATGGTCTGGAACAGGTGGTCAGTCCCTCAAACCTGGTGGAAGAGTTCAGCACCATGGTCTGGAACAAGGTGGTCTAGTCCAAGCCTGAGGAAGAGTTCAGCACATGGTCTGGAACAAGGTGGAACGCTCAGTTCCCTCAGTCTGGTGAGAGTTTCTGCACCATGGTCTGGAACAAGGTGATCAGTCTCTGCTGGAGAAGAGTTCAGCACCATGGTCTTGAACAAGGTGGTCAGTCCCTCAAATGGAGAGAGTTGCATCATGGGTTGGAATAACAAGGTGGTCAGTCCTCAGCCTGGAGAAGTAGAAGAGTTCAGCACCATGGTCTGGAACAAGGTGGTCAGTCCATCAGCCTGGAGAAGAGTTCAGCACCATCCGCCCCCGTCCCCCCCCCCCCCCCCCCCCCCCCCCCCCCCTCCCCCCATAAACAAGGTGTCAGTCCCTCAGGCTATAGAAGAGTTTCAGACAATGGTCTGCGAACAAGGTGATCAGGCCTCAGCCTGGAGAAGGAGTTCAGCACCATGGTCTGGAACAAGGTGGTCGTCCCTCAGCCTGGAGAAGCAGTTCAAGCACCATGGTCTGGAACAAGGTGGTCAGTCCTCAACCTGGAGAAGTGATCAGCTCCATGGTCTGGAACAAAGGTGGTCAGTCCATCAACCTGGAGAAGAGTTCAGCACCCATTGGTCTTGAACAAGGTCAGTCCTCAACTGAAGAAGAGTTTCAGCACCATGGTCTGGAAAACAAGGTGGTCAGTCCCCTCAGCCTGGAGAAAGAGTTCACCACCATTGGTTTGGAACAAGGTCAGTACCTCAACTGAAGATTAGAGTTCAGCACCATGGGCCTGGAAACAAGGTCAGACCCTCAAAAAAAAACCCTGAAGAACGAGTTCAGCACATGGTTGGAACACGGTGGTCAGTCCCTCAGCCTGGAGAGTGTGTTCAGAACCATGGTCTGGAACAATGGTGGTCAGTCCTCAACTGGAGAAGAGTTCAGCACCATGCGTCTGGGAACAAGTGTGGTTCAGTCCCTCAGCCTGGATGAAGAGTTCAGCACCATGGTCTGGACAGGTCAGTTCACTCAACCTGAAGAAGGGTTCTGCACCATGGCTGGAACAAGGTGGTCAGTCCCTCAGGCCTGGAGAAGAGGTTCACCTCCATGGTCTGGAACAAGGTCAGTCCCTTCAACCTGAAGAAGAGTTCAGCACAATGGTCTGGAACAAGGTCAAGTCCCTCAACTGAAGAAGAGTTCAGGCACCCATGGTCTGGAACAAGGTGGTCAAGTCCCTCAGCCTGGAGAAGACGTTCAGCCCATGGTCTGGAACAAGAAGGATGTCAGTCCCTCAACCTGGAGAAGAGTTCTGCACCATGGTCTGGAACAAGGTGGTCAGTCCTCTGCCTGGAGAAAGTGTTAGAAGAGTTCAGCACCATGGTCTGGAAACAAGGTTGGTCAGTCCCTTCAACCTGGAGAAAGAGTTAAGCATGCTGCTGAGTGTTTTTAGACGCACCAAGGTTCCAGCCCTTCACGTTTTATGAATATTTACAATCGTTTCGTATATTATGATTTCGCGATTCATGGAAAGTGAAAAATAAACCCACTGGAGACAGTTAACACTGTTCCAATGTTATATTTGCCTTATTAAACCTGAAGGGAGCCTGCTAAACAAGAGAAACATTTCGTCAATATACCAAGTGTTGCACTATATCTTATTCATCAACTTGTCGGTATATTTATTATATCAGAATTACAAGGTTAGATCTGGTTGCCAGCGGTGTTTACAGTAGTTGTGGTTGTGCTCAGAGATGTGAGATGATGTAAGTTTCGGATGTCACAGGTTATCGCCCCATAAAAAGCAGCTTCGCTTCTACCAGCAAAAATATCCCGATGTCAAGTCTGCAGCCTCATTCTCCAGACACAGGTAGAGCCAGGGATTTATGCCCAAATAGGCCACAGTGGTAAAAAAGTTATAATGTCTTCCCATTAGCTCACCCAGGGAATATAATGTCTACTGTTAGGTCAACAGGGGCAGTATAATGATTACTATTAGGACCACAGGAGATAAGCTCTACTGTTTGGTCACAGGCGGCAGTATAATGAGTTACTATTAGGACAAAAGGAGTAATGGTCTCCCTGTTAGGTCACAGGGGTGCAGTATAAGGGTTATTATTAGACCACAGGAGAATGTCTCATGTTAGGTCACAGGGGCAGATAATGAGTACTATTAGACACAGGAGTTAATGTCTACTGTTATGTCACAGGGGCAGTATAATGGAGTACTATTAGACCACAGGGACACAATATAATGACAGTGCAACAAAGATTTAGACGTTTAAAAAAACGTATTTTTGCCGTAATTTGTAATACATACATAAAATTTCACACCTTCTTGCCTGGGCAACGAGAGAGTGTAAACAAGGGATTGTATGAAGAAGTGCAGATACCACCTTCGATCCTGGGCGATAATCCGGCCTTTATGGACGTGTTTTCCTTCTCTCCTTCCCCCCCCGGTCTCCTTCATGGTGCCCACCTCCTCCTCCTGGGGGACTGACGTATTCCCTCCAAGGGGCCCGGCACCTTCAAAAAGGACCCGACCCTCTTTCTTCAAGGGGAAGACCCCCCCCACCCTCCTATCAAGCGAGGCCGACTCCCTTCTTCATGGGGATTGACCCCCTTCTATCAATGTAGTAAATACCCCTGTTCTCTCAGGAAGTCAAACCCCCTGATTCTCTCAGGGGAAGTCAACCCAACCTGTTTCTCAGGGATGTCAACCCCCCCTGTTCTCTCAGGGAGTCAACGCCCCCCTGTTACTTCCCAAGGGGTCCCCCCCCCCCCCCCCCCCCCCCCCCCCCCACCCCACGGCCCACCCCTGTTCTCTCAGGGAGTCAAACCCCCCTGTTCTCGCAGTGAGTCAACCCCCCTGTTCTCATCAAGGGAGTCTACCCCCTGTTCTCTCAGGGAGTCAACCCATGTTCTCTCAGGGAGTTCAACCCCCCCTGTTCTCCCAGGGAGTTCAACCCCCCTGTTTATCACAGGGAGTCGGGTGCCCGCCCCCCCCCTGTTCTCTACAGGGAGTCAACCCCCTGTTCTTCAGGGAGTCAACCCACTGTTCTCTCAGGGAGTCCAAACCCCCTGTTCTTCTCAGGGAGTCAACCCCCCATGTTCTTCAGGGGAGTCGACCCCCTTCTCCTCCAAGGGGTCCGACCCCATTCTCCTCCAAGGGGCAGACCCCCTTCCCCTCAAAGGGGGCGACCCCCTTCTCCTCCAACGGGCGGACCCACTTCATCCTCAAAACGGGCGGACCCCCTTCTCCTCCAAGGGGCCGGCCCCTTCTCTACCAAGGGGCCGACACCTCTCCTCCAAGGGGCGACCCCTTCTCACCTCCAAGGGGCAGACCCCCTTCTCCTCCATGGGGTGGACTCCCATTCTCCTCCAACGGCTCTGACCCCCCTTCTCCTCCAAACGGGCTGACCCCATTCTCACTCATGGGCCGGACCCCCTTCTCCTCCCAGGGCCGACCCCCTTCTCCTCCAAGGGGCCGACCATTTTCCTCCAGGGGCCGACGCCCTTTCCTCCAAGGGCCGACCCCGTTCTACTCCAAGGGGCCGACCCCCTTCTACTCCAAAGGGGCCGACCCGTTCTCTCCTATGGGGCCGACCCCCCTTCTCCTCCATGGGGCCGACCCCCTTCCTCAAAGTAAGCTGACTAGGTATATACTTTACTCCCACGTCGCTTCTCTCAATGCCTCTCTTGTTCTCGAAACTCTGTTCAATAAAGTTGCCAAAGCAGATTTGAAGGAGGAGGGAAAGAGGGTGAAATAATGAGAGGGGGATGGGAGGGCGTGAAGAGGGGGGGGGGAGGTGGGAGGCGCGGTGGGGGAGGACCAAAACTTGATAAACACCAAGTCTGCCGCCATCCTTGCCTACCTGAGAAATGTCTCCATGGATCAAAAAGAATTTTTTTTTTTCAAGCTGGCAACATTCCTTCACTATAACTACCGCTGCAGTTGCCAGACTATAATTTTTTTGTTTCAATATTCTTGAAAAAATCTGTTAGAGTCATCATTATTATATCAGGAGTCAATTTGTAAAATGTTTTCAACTATGGTCGGTTAGTAGTCACTGCGTCATATACTGAAATTTGTCAGTAATTGAAAATAAAAGTTTTCGATTGGGGGGGAAGGGGGGCTTTAGCCCCTATTTTCTTGAAACGTGTTGTGCACTAAAAGGAAAACAGTGCATGTATATGGAAGTATATATGTCTCATGTATATATGTATGTGTATATTTACAACATACACACACACTAAAGAGCTCGTGTAGTTGATAAGCTTTCAACCAGTGGGGGGCCCACAGCTAACCGAAAAGTTAGCTTCTCTAATCCGCTAACTAAAAAGTTAGTTCCGTAATTAGCGGAACTGTGCCCAGTACTGCTTTCAACCTACCTAAATCTGCTATACACTTTACTTTCTCTTGTGTCGTAATTTTACTCCTGCTTTATTCTTATAGCCAGGGGAAAGCTTTAAACCCAAAAGGGGTGATCACGCAGGGACTATCTGGAGGCCGGGTCACAGGCGGGATGCTAAGATAAGATAAGATAAGATTTCGTTCGGATTTTTAACCCCGGGTGGGTTTAGCAACCGGAAAACCCCAAGAAAAAGTCAGTGCGTCATCGAGGACTGTCTAACTTTTTTCCCATTGGGGTCCTTAATCTTGTCCCCCAGGATGCGACCACACCAGTCGCCCTAACACCCAGGTACCTATTTGCTGCTAGGTGAACAGGACAACAGGTGTAAGGAAACGTGTCGAATGTTTCCACCGCCGGGAATCGAACCCGGGCCCTCCGTGTGTGAAGCGGGAGCTTTAGCCACCAGGCCACCGGGCCTGGGCATTAATAAGGACCCTTCGTGGGGGGTAGAGGTACGGGGCCCTGATGGTGAAGGGCTCTTGATCCAGGGAAATGTACTTCCTCTCCCTTCCTTGGATCAACCCTGTTTTATCTCCTCCAGAAGCTGGATAACCTTTACGGGTTTGGCACTTCCCAATAATAATAGCAATAACTTTTACAACTATTAACAAAATAATAAAATCTACCTTACTAACTTCTTATTCTTTCGTTAAACTTATTTTAGTTATTGTTTGCTAGTTAATATTAATTTACAGGTTAACTTCTGTTAATTAATATATAAGTACATTCACTGTGTTAAAACTGAATTGCGTATCAGACTCGGGTAACATGGCCCGAGCCTGCAGGAATACTTAGCATAGATTTACCTTTAAGTTTGGCAAACTGGTGAGCTACGATATGGTGGTTGTTGATTCAGTATCTTAAAAGAGGCCTAGCTTGTCCCTACGAGCCCCGTGAGGGTGAGGAATGGGGTAGGCCTGGGGACAGTTGGTCCGGAAAGATGAGGAGGTACTTGTACCTCCTCCCATGGGAGACATAGGTTTGGGACACTCCCAAGACTGGGAGCCAAGGCCGGGTCCCATCGGGAAAAAGACCGGGACCGGGGAGACTACCGGCGAATCAAGAAGTCGTCGTCTCGTGACTTGGCTAGTCTCTGTTCCACATCAATTTAGGTCAGTTTTTTCTTATTGTATTTGTCAAAAATGTATGTGGAGTGCCCACTGATGCACTAAAGGGGCAAAACCACTTGAGATCTTGTGCACTTCCAGTTCGTCACACACATTATTCACATGAATTCCAGGCAAATGTGGGGTGCTACTGAGGCATTTAAAGTGACTAACCACTTGGATCTTGTGCACTTCCAGTTCGTCAAACACATTATTCACATGAATCCAGGCAAATGTGGGGTGCCTACCGAGGGCACTAAACACTTAAAAAACTTACACCTTTGCACTTCCATTTCGTCACACGAATTCCAGGAAAATATGGGGTGCCTACTGATGTCTGATTATCAAAGGAACACATACGCTTGGCACTCTTAGTTCGTCACACGAAATCCAGGAAAATGTGGAGTGCCCTCTTAGGCACTAAACATAGACATAACCACTTGGGACCCACTGAAAAAGCACTCGTGGCACTAACATAAATTGGTCGTTCCATTAGCCTTTACAGCGTTCGTTTTGTTGAAGAAAATTGGATACACAGCAGTGTGCAGCTCCCCTGTTCAATATAATGGTTACAAGTGGGAACTCTTATTCTATATTATAGTTGTATAGAAAAATAGACGAGTATTTCACATGAACATATACACACACGCATGATCACCCACATATATATATTGTGCATATTTTAATCTGGAGAAGATATTATCCCTTAGATGTTATAAACAGACTATCAGGGGGAAATGTGGTTAAATAATTTGCTTTTAAAACATCGCTACGTAAAGGTAATTATGTCATCTGTTCACCACTGGTTAAGGATATGGTAATACCTAAAATATGGATTAAACTCTTTGGGTAATATATATCCTGCGTGGGGAAGGTTATTACTTGCACAGGTGTTTATGACCAGACTGAGGGGGAGGTATTACCTCGACAAATATTACCTGACTGACGCCTGCAACACCTGGTTAATTGCTTTAATCTCTCCCACTACACGAGGGTCATGAAGATTGCATGTCACCTGTGCTTGTCTGTATTTGTTTGGGTCGAGTTACAGCTCCTGGGCCCGGCCACAGCTTCTTCACACCAATTTAGGAATAGTTAAATCCCCAAAAAAGGAATTAAAATGCATACTAACACGTACATCACTGTTTAAAACATTTTTGACAAGTTGTTGGCTATCATACTTCCTTGGCTTCATTTATTAGACAATAGCACTCTTAATGCTATTCCATGCTTAAAAAGATAATGTTAAAGGTATATTATCATTATTATTATTGCAATCATGGGGGGTGATAACAGTCCCAGTCTGGGTCTTTTCCTGATAGTGACCACGGGAGGGTCGTGAGACTACGTCTGCCATGGGAGGAGGTCAAGTACCGCCTCATCTTTGGGACCAACTGTCCCCAGGCCTGTGATAAACCCGAAAACAGTTAGGTTCGATTAAAGGAAGTGGAAGCTAATCCTTGGATCAAGACCCTCAATGGTGTCAAGGAAACCTTAATGGGGGGGTTTTTAGTGGTATGGCTAGTTTAATGTGTAGAAATCAACTTGAGGCTAGGCTTTTGTTGGCTGCTGGTGGGTTAAGATAAATACAAATTTCATTATGGATGGCTTGCCATTTCCCTTGAACTATCTGGCAAATATCTATTGTCCCAGTGAGTCTGAATCCACCTTTTCACCTCCAGGATTCGAGTCCAGCTAACTGGTTTCCCTGAATTTCTCCATAATAGTTATTTTGTTCACACTCCAGCAATACATCCATTAAAACCCATTTGCGTTCATTAACACACATAATAATGTTGATAGAATTACTTACAAATATATTAGATAAAATGACACAAGTGCAACTAATGTGACATCTTACTGTGGCAACGTTTCGCTCTCCAGGAACTTTGTCAAGTCCTAGAGGCTTGACAAAAAAATTCTGGAGAGCGAAATGTTTGCAGCAGTAATATATTGCATTTTGGTGCCCAGTCCCTGGACCCATTATGTACCTCTGTAATCTTTTGACTACCACCCACAGGATGGGTATGGGGTACATAATAGTTATTAAACTAGAGCTGCAAAAAGGGGTCCTTTTTACATGACACACAACCTGCTGGATGCCCAAGCCACTTAAAACTCAAAAGCTTATCTCCTGGCACAACCTCTTCCCCTACAAACCTTCCACCCTGATTTCTATTCCCTCTTTCTTCATCCTGTTCCTTTTCATTCTCTGTACGTGCCCAAATTACCTCAGCATCTCGTGTCCTCTCAATTATTAACCTGTGGTAAATGCCACCTCACCAATTAAAAAGTTTTTAGAGTGGGGTTTTGGGGGGGTAAAGCCAGTGGGAAAGGCCTCGGTCAGATGACCAAAAGCTGCCCGTAGTGAGTCGTCACAAGATTATGACCTAATCTGACCTCGCCAACGACACAATGGTTATAAGTCACTTGCCTGACATTTTGGGTTATCCTGGAGGGGTAATTTATACATATGTACTATGTATGATAATTGTAAGTACGTAAAACTCGTAATTGTAAATTATGTGTCCCTTTTTCTAAACAAACTTACTTAAAACAAGGTTAGATAAGGTTGGTGGGAAAAAGGGCCCTTTCCCTGACACAGTCATATGATGACCAACCCGGAACTTCTGGCATTGCCGAGCCCTTTTCCACGGGTTTACCCCCCACCACTTTGGGAAATGGTCATAGTTATAACCATTTCTTATATACTTAAAAAGGACTAAACCCGTGATATATTTCCAGGTTACGCTGAAACTCTCCGTGCCTGAACTTCGCCATCTACCCCCATGACACTCAAGAATTAAAACTAAGGGGAGAGTGTGGACTTTAATTTAACCCCTTATAATGACCCCCGTGGGTTTAGCGTTGATTTTGAGCTTAATAAAAATGAGCAGTTACGGCAGCCAGGTTCTTATACTGCGGGGGAAATACGCTATATTTTTGTGGCAAAGAAAGGGAATTTTATTATTTTTTTTTTTTTTTGGGGATATTTGTGATATCCTCAAAGAATGCAGGCTTGCCAAAATGTTTCTTATTTTTATCCCGGCTTCCAAAAGTTCTCTATATTTTCATCCGCTTGCCAACTGTTTTTATATTTTCATCCAGGCTTGCCAATGTTTTTTATATTTTTTTTCCAGGCTTGCCAAAATGGTTTTTCCCTTTTTTTACCCGGCTTCCAACTGTTCTCTATATTTTTATCCAGGTTGCCCAATGTTCTCTTAAATTTTTATCCGGGTTGCCAACGTTCTTATTTTTCATCCAGGCTTTCCCAACGTTCTCTATATTTTCTCCAGGCTTGCCCAATGTTCCTATTTTTACCAGGCTTGAAATGTTCTCTATATTTTACCAGGTTGCCAACTGTTTTCTATATTTTCATCCAGGCTTTCCAACTGTTTTCTAATTTTCACCCGGGGTTGCCCAAAGTTCTCTATTTTTCATCCAGGTTCCAATTTTTCTCTATATTTATCCCGGCTTGCCAAATGTTCTCGATATTTTTTCAATTCCCATTTTTTTAATTTTTTTCTTTCCAAATGTTCTCTTATTTTCATCCCGGCTTGCCAATGTTCCTTTTATTTTATCCAGGCTTGCCCCAAATGTTTCTATATTTTTCATCCAGGCTTGCCAACGTTCTCATATTTTCTCCAGGGTTGCCAATGTTCTTTATTTTATCCAGGCTTGCCAATGTTCTCTATATTTTATCCGGGTTGCAAAATGTTCTCTATTTTTCTCCCCGGCTTTCCAATGTTCTCTATATTTTTATCCAGGCTTTTCCAAATGTTCTCTATATTTTATCAGGTTGCCAAAATGTTTTAATTTTCATCCAGGCTTGCCCAAATTTTTTCTATATTTTTTTCCCGGTTGCCAACTTTCTCTATATTTTATCCAGGTTCCCACTTCTCTTATTTTTA
>NW_026498258.1:0-19607 GCF_026875155.1 Cherax quadricarinatus | reverse complement strand
CTTGGCCCCCTAGTTTTGAAGGTTCTCTTATCCATCCTGTCATTTTTCTAGCAGATGCGATTGATACAATGTTATGGTCCTTGAAGGTGAGATCCTCCGACATAATCACTCCCAGGTCTTTGACGTTGGTGTTTCGCTCTATTTTGTGGCCAAAATTTTTGTTTTGTACTCTGATGAAGATTTAATTTCCTCATGTTTACCATATCTGAGTAATTGAAATTCTCATCGTTGAACTTCATATTGTTTTCTGCAGCCCACTGAAAGATTTGGTTGATGTCCGCCTGGAGCCTTGCAGTGTCTGCAATGGAAGACACTGTCATGCAGATTCGGGTGTCATCTGCAAAGGAAGACACGGTGCTGTGGCTGACATCCTTGTCTATGTCGGATATGAGGATGAGGAACAAGATGGGAGCTAGTACTGTGCCTTGTGGAACAGAGCTTTTCACCGTAGCTGCCTCGGACTTTACTCTGTTGACGACTACTCTCTGTGTTCTGTTAGTGAGGAAATTATAGATCCATCGACCGACTTTTCCTGTTATTCCTTTAGCGCGCATTTTGTGCGCTATTACGCCATGGTCACACTTGTCGAAGGTTTTTCCAAAGTCTGTATATATTACATCTGCATTCTTTTTGTCTTCTAGTGCATTTAGGACCTTGTCGTAGTGATCCAGTAGTTGAGACAGACAGGAGCGACCTGTTCTAAACCCATGTTGCCCTGGGTTGTGTAACTGATGGGTTTCTAGATGGGTGGTGATCTTGCTTCTTAGGACCCTTTCAAAGATTTTTATGATATGGGATGTTAGTGCTATTGGTCTGTAGTTCTTTGCTTTTGCTTTACTGCCCCTTTGTGGAGTGGGGCTATGTCTGTTGTTTTAGTAACTGAGGGACGACCCCGTGTCCATGCTCCCTCTCCATAGGATGGAAAAGGCTCGTGATAGGGGGCTTCTTGCAGTTCTTGATGAACACAGAGTTCCATGAGTCTGGCCCTGGGGCAGAGCGCATGGGCATGTCATTTATCGCCTGTTCGAAGTCATTTGGCGTCAGGATAACATCGGATAGGCTTGTGTTAATCAAATTTTGTGGCTCTCTCATAAAAAATTCATTTTGATCTTCGACTCTCAGTCTGGTTAGCGGCTTGCTAAAAACTGAGTAGCTCACTCATTTCCTTGCTGTCATCTGTGTAGGACCACATCTTGTTAAGTAGGGGCCCAATACTGGGCGTTGTTCTCGATTTTGATTTGGCATAGGAGAAGAAATACTTTGGGTTTCTTTCGATTTCATTTATGGCTTCTAGTTCTTCCCGCGATTCCTGACTCCTAAAGGATTCTTTAGCTTAAGTTCGATGCTTGCTATTTTCTCTGCGCATTTCAGATATATTGACCTCATTTAGCCGCTCTGTTATTCTTTTCCGTCGCCTGTAAAGGGAGCGCCTGTCACTTTCTATTTTACATCTACTCCTCCTTTTTCTTAGAGGAATAAGCCTTGTGCATACATCGAGTGCCACCGAGTTAATCTGTTCTAGGCATAAGTTTGGGTCTTGTGTTGCTTAGTATATCTTCCCACTTATATCGGTTAGGACTTGGTTTACTTGGTCCCACTTTATGTTTTTGTTATTGAAGTTGAATTTGGTGAATGCTCCCTCGTGACTAGTCTCATTTTGTCGGTCTGGGGCTCCACGCATACATGTCTGAACCTCAATTATGTTGTGATCTGAGTATATTGTTTTGATATGGTGACAAATTTTTTATCAGATCCCTCATTGTTAGTGAAGATGAGTCTAGTGTATTCTCCCGTCTAGTAGGCTCTATTATTTGCTGGTTTTAAATTGAAATTTTGTTGTAGAGATTTAAAAGCGTGTGAGTGTGAGTTTTCATAAAGGCTGCCTCCGGGTTATTTCTGCAACAATTTTATTTGTTTTAATTCCTCCATTTTAGGTGCCTTAAGTTAAAACCCCCCGGGAGAAAGGGTTTTTTGGGTGCAGGAGCGGGGAAATTCTCCAGACAGGGGAAAAATTTTTAACAGTGTTCCTGAATTGCGGGGATTTTGCATCCGGAGGCTTGTAGACCCACATGACTGGGTTTTGGTTCTCGACCTTTACGCTAAAACTTCCCTACTCTTTGAGGCATTAACAGTTCTGTGCAAACAAGTGACTCTGCAAGTACAGGCCAACCCCCCCCTTTTGCCTGTTCACTCTCTACACTGATAGGTTGTAACCCTGGGACCCAAATTTCTTGTCCAAGTGACCCTTTATGGGGGGTCTCAGGAAAGCCGCGAACTTCCTTTGCCTCTGCAAGCAGCCAGGAGAAATATTTTGTTGTTTGTTGCGGGTTTTAGACCCTATATTGAAAAGAAGAAGTTATCGGGACGGGGGTATTTTGGTACGGGGGGGGTTTTTTTTTTTCCGGGCTTTATATCTGTATCGTTTTTTGGGAGTGGAGGCCACGACGGGGTTCCACCCCGGGAAGACTGGATTTGGGTACGATTTCGCCATTCCTGCCTTTTTTTTTTTCCCTTCCGGGCACTAAAAAACCTCTCCCTCTGAGTGGCTGTGGCAACCCAGTTTTCCATGGCCTGGATGTTTTGAAATCTTTTTTCCCCCTTAGATGGTACCGGCAATTTTAAAGTTAAGCACATCTTTCCTGTACTGAAAGGTAGCTTTCGGGGTGAAAAAGTTTACGGGAAAGGGGATTTGCATTTTCCTTTTTCAAATGGGCAGGGGCATTTTCTAGGGTGGCAAGTTGCATTTTATCTGTTTTCCATTTTTCCCCATGCCAGCAGATCCCAAAGGGTTATATTGAAAACAGGCTTGGTTTCCGCTTCCCTTTGGGTTTCTTGGACTGTATCCCTTTTGGGTGCATTTTTCCCCTGTTTTTACTTCTATCCTCCCAGCACCAACAATGGAGCTCCCACCATTGTTTTTTGGAAATTTATCCTCACTATTGCATTGGAGTCCTTTTGTTTGCTTTTTCCTGCGTATTCTGTTTGCAATATTGGTTTTTATCTTATTTTTGACACACTTTTTTCCCTACTAGGGCTCCTGCCCCCTATAGGTTTTTATGTTTTCCCTTTCCTCTATAATTCCCGACTCCCGGAAAAATCTCCGCTTCACCATTCTGTCCCCCGGACAGTATCTCCCTTCACCATTTTCTGTCTCCCAGGACGCCCCTCCATTCACCATTACTGTCCCCCGGGAACCTTTTCACCCCCACTTTTACGGGACCCCGGGACATCCCCCCGCCTTACAGTTTGTGACTACATGGCCAGATAAAGGGGCAGAAACCATTCAGCCCAGATTTTTTATTTTCCCCATCTGTTGTAGAAACTCCGGGGTTTTCTATGAAAGCGTTTTGATTTTGTCCTTTTTTAAACCCTTGTGATTTTAGCCCACATTTTTCCCTTTTGGCATACCCAAAAAAACCTTCTCTTTTTAATACGCCGACTAGTTCTGGGAATCTGCAAAAGGGCCACACAATTTTCCACAAAAAGAAATTTTAATCCATGGGGAAAGCCCGTTTTTTTGACTGACCACAGACACACACACTTCATAAGTTTTAAAAGGTTGATTTACTGCATTTTAACTAGCAACCTCTTAATTTTATTTTAAATAACCTTAAATAAAGCCTAGCATTTGTTTTTTCTTTTTCTAACCCTTTTTTTGTATATTGGACCTTCCGTCCATTCCTGATTTTTAATTTTGTGTTTAAAAGGGCGCCTAAAACCCCACCCTTTACGTCTGCTTTATTGCCCAAAACGAAACTGTTGAAACCGTCCCGGGTTGGGCCCATCAAGGGTTTGGGACCAGAAAGGGGTTCGGCCCAGTCACTGCTCTGACGGGGGCACTTATTTAAAACTACTGTGGGTGATTTGAGAAAACACATAAAGGGATCTACGGGAAAAATATCTACCAATAAATATGTGATTTGA
The DNA here is from genome assembly GCF_026875155.1 of Cherax quadricarinatus. NCBI lineage: Eukaryota > Metazoa > Arthropoda > Malacostraca > Decapoda > Parastacidae > Cherax > Cherax quadricarinatus. The sequence continues at coordinate 15,683 of NW_026498258.1, read as the reverse complement.
CTGATACAAAGTATAACTTGCGGTTAAAGCCGGTGATATCTGGCAGCTCCTACAATGACGATGGTCGACCTCCTTTTTTATCAATCGCTGTATGGGGCTTTTCTATTTTTTTTTTTTTTCCGTCTCCCCCACAATAAATGCTATATTATCACTATATTGACTGGCAAATTTTGGAGGAAGGACGCTTTTCTGTAGTAATAATTGCTTCTGGTTTTTTGTATATTGCGACCGCTGGGGAAATAATTATATGAAATTTACAGTAACTCTGGTATTTCAAGAAAAAAAAACAATGAAAGTCACTCCCCTCCCCTAAGTACCATTAAATACTGGTTAGTTCACTAAACACTGTATTCTCTATTCCTGGTATCACTAGATTATATGTGAGTACACTAGCAAGCCAGGGAAAATATTAAAAACACTGACCTGTGTAAGTTTTTGGGGACTTTTGGCACCTGCCTCTTAGGTTATCACTTCATTTACAAATTTTCCCCGTTTTCAAATGCATTTAGCCTTATCATCAATATACTAGGGACCACGTAGATACACTAAACTATGTATACTCAATTTATCAGGGAGACTTTTTTTCCCCTTTAAAAAAAGTTCAAATTTTTATTTTTTTTTTCCACGGGGCAAGGCCATATTTCCCTCTTGCAGAAACTCTGCGGGAGTGCACACTAATTTCCCTTTTTTTTACTCAGTTATAATGTTTTTTGCCCAAATTGGTTCCAGGCACTAGAGGGAATTTTCGTATAGGATTGTGACACAAAAAAAAGTTCGCAGTAAGACACCTGAAAACACGGATAACCCGGAGCACAAAAGAGGGACCTGACACGCTGACACCAACACCATATATTATATCACTCTCATCAATATTTTTGGCTCAAAATAAACGTTTTTCAAAATTTTTTTTCAAAGAAACCCTAAATTTTTTCTAATATGGTGGAAGGCTTTTTATGCCTGGATTTTTGGCCAGTCATTTATGGTCATTTTTCTTTTCAAAGGGAAAAGGAAAAGAGCAACATTGCAGTCTTTTTCCCGGGTTTTTTTATTATACCTTTCCAAGCCAAAATCAAAGGGGGGGGCCTATTTAATCCACTAAAAAACGTTCCCATTCCTGTTGCCAAGTTTTTCCCTTCTATTCCTTGCATTTGTTAGTGAGCTTGGAACTTCTGACAGGTGGGGTTCTACATTCACGGGAAGCTTTACCAAACCTCCCAGCTGCATGTTTGATTGCGCAGCTGTGGACTTATAGTTTTACATTGGTTTTTATTGTTATTTAAGTGGAGGGTCTTTGTTTCCCCATTCCTGCCCCCTTGATCTGTGAGAAAAACCCCTCAAAAGTGGGAATTAAATCATCATTAAATTTTTGTGTGCCATGGGGTCGTAATTTTTACATTTTCCAAGTGGTTAATAAAGTTGTCTCTGTGTTTGGTTGAGAAAGTTTTCCCCCTTCTGATTTACTCCTTGATTGCTGGAATGTGATCAAATGGGCAGTTGTTAAAATCTTGGGAAGTGATCAGATAGAAATCTCAACATGACAGAGTCATGCATCGATTGATTATTAAATCCAAGACACAGATCTATATCCCCCATAATTGAGTGGCTCATTTTTTGCCCACAATTCAACATTACATGCCATTCAGCAATCTCACTAGTTTTGTTCCTTGGTGTTTGTAATAGACCCACCAATATTTATATGTTGGGGATTAAAAATTTCCCAAAAAATGGGGGTTTACATTGATGCCATCGGGAAAGCATCAGGTCGAACGGTTCGTGGGGGATAGAATTAAAAATGTTTATGGAAAAAACGCCTGCTAATTTACACCATATACTGCATGTTAACTCATCTGCAAGGAAAGGGGGTGAATAGGCAATTCTTTCTGACATACATCCACACATTGGTTGATTTTGGTTTTAACGCATATCCCCGGCAAGTTTGGTGGGGGGGCCCCTTTTCAAAATACTTCCTGCAAACAGAGACATCAAAAATTTTTGGTTGCACTAATATGAGTAAGTCAGGAACCGCTTCCTGATGGAACAATGTTCCAGAAAAATTTTAAGTATCCTTGTAGTGATTATTACAATCTCTTGTCATAAAATGGTAAAAAATTTTTGCTTTTACTGCTTTTGAGATAGTTAAGACAAATAGCATAGTTTGTACGTCTTTATCTTTGAACCTTTTTTTTTAAAACATTTTTTTTGGCATTTTGGCGCCAATGAGGCAAGTTTTAAGGAAAAGTTATGGGCTTCTTTCTCACAAATTACTGGAAGCTGAACGGAGATTGCTGCACTTTTGACATCATCACCATGCTCAAGAGTATCATCCTGATTACATATATTTATTAAACTTGTCAGGATCTGTTCAAGATGCTCAATTTTTTTCTGAAATTGTTATAATATGAGGAAGGACAAGAGCGCAATCGAATGCCTCTTCCGAGGATGTCCGCAACTTTCTGGGTTAGTGCTTATAACCCTACCTACGCGGCAGCGTCAACAGGAACCTTGTCCTCTATTTTTACTTCTACCTGAGGTTCCCAGCAGCCCAGTGATGACCTAATCAAGACCCGTATAACACTAACATGTGTGGATAACCAGAATGATATAAAGCAACTGCAGAAATCACCCAAAAGTCACAAATTACAACTAATAGGACTCGTTCTAAGCAACTCCTAACCCCGCTGCCACTGAAGTGATACTGGAGACCTGGAGAGAGTTTCGGGGGTCAATGCCCCCGCGGCCCGGTGTGTGACCAGGCCTCCTGGTGGATCAGCGCCTGATCAACCAGGCTGTTGCTGCTGGCTGCACGCAAACCAACGTACGAGCCACAGCCCGGCTGATCAGGAACTGACTTTAGGTGCTTGTCCAGTGCCAGCTTGAAGACTGCCAGGGGTCTGTTGGTAATCCCCCTATGTGTGCTGGGAGCAGTTGAACAGTCCGGCCCCCCTGACACTTATTGTATGGTCTCTTAACGTGCTAGTGACACCCCTGCTTTTCATTGAGGATTGTGCATCGTCTGCCAATCTTTTTGCTTTCGTAGTGAGTTGATCTTCCGTGTGCAAGTTCGGTAACTAGTCCCTCTAGGATTTTCCAGGTGTATATAATCATTATCTCTCCCTCCTGCGTTCCAGGGAATACAGGTTTAGAAACCTCAAGCGCTTCCAGAATTAGGTTTTTATCTCCGTTATCGTGCCGTGAAAGTTCTCCTGTACATTTTCTTAGTCGGCAATTTTCACCTGCCTTGGAAAGGTGCTGTTAGAGGCAGCAATATTCCAGCCTAGATAGGAACAAGTGACCTGAAGAGTGTCTTCATGGCTTGGCCTCCCCAAGTTTTGAAGGTTCTCATTATCCATCCTGTGTCATTTTTCTAGCAAGCGATTGAACAATGTTAATGGTCCTGAAGGTGCGATCCTCCGACATAATCACCTCCCACAAGGCTTTGACGTTTGGTGTTTCGCTCTATTTTGTTGCCAGAATTGTTTTGTACTCTATGAAGATTTTAATTCCCCTCATGTTTACCATATCTGACTAATTGAAATTTCTCATCGTTGAACTTCATATTGTTTCTGCAGCCCACTGAAAGATTTGGTTGATGTCCGCCTGGAGCCTTGCAGTGTCTGCAATGGAAGACACTGTCATGCAGATTCGGGTGTCATCTGCAAAGGAAGACACGGTGCTGTGGCTGACATCCTTGTCTATGTCGGATATGAGGATGAGGAACAAGATGGGAGCTAGTACTGTGCCTTGTGGAACAGAGCTTTTCACCGTAGCTGCCTCGGACTTTACTCTGTTGACGACTACTCTCTGTGTTCTGTTAGTGAGGAAATTATAGATCCATCGACCGACTTTTCCTGTTATTCCTTTAGCGCGCATTTTGTGCGCTATTACGCCATGGTCACACTTGTCGAAGGCTTTTGCAAAGTCTGTTATATATTACAATCTGCATTCTTTTGTCTTCTAGTGCATTTAGGACCTTGTCGTAGTGATCCAGTAGTTGAGACAGACAGGAGCGACCTGTTCTAAACCCCATGTTGCCCTGGGTTGTGTAACTGATGGGTTTCTAGATGGGTGGTGATCTTGCTTCTTAGGACCCTTTCAAAGATTTTTATGATATGGGATGTTAGTGCTATTGGTCTGTAGTTCTTTGCTGTTGCTTTAACTGCCCCCTTTGTGGAGTGGGGCTATGTCTGTTGTTTTTTAGTAACTGAGGGACGACCCCCGTGTCCATGCTCCCTCTCCATAGGATGGAAAAGGCTCGTGATAGGGGCTTTCTTGCAGTTCTTGATGAACACAGAGTTCCATGAGTCTGGCCCTGGGGCAGAGTGCATGGGCATGTCATTTATCGCCTGTTCGAAGTCATTTGGCGTCAGGATAACATCGGATAGGCTTGTGTTAATCAAATTTTGTGGCTCTCTCATAAAAAATTCATTTTGATCTTCGACTCTCAGTCTGGTTAGCGGCTTGCTAAAAACTGAGTCATATTGGGACTTGAGTAGCTCACTCATTTCCTTGCTGTCATCTGTGTAGGACCCATCTTGTTTAAGTAGGGGCCCAATACTGGGCGTTGTTCTCGATTTTGATTTGGCATAGGAGAAGAAATACTTTGGGTTTTTTTTCGATTTCATTTATAGCTTTTAGTTCTTCCCGCGATTCCTGACTCCTAAAGGATTCTTTTAGCTTAAGTTCGATGCTTGCTATTTCTCTGACCATTTTCTCCTTGCGCATTCAGATATATTGACCTCTTTTGGGCCGCTCTTATTTTTTTCCCCCCGTCGCCTGTAAAGGGGAGCGCCTGTCCTCTTTCTATTTTACATCTACCCCTCCCTTTTTCTTAGAGGAATAAGCCTTGTGCATACATCGAGTGCCACCGAGTTAATCTTTTTCTAGGCATAAGTTGGGTCTGTGTTGCTTAGAAATATCTTCCCAGCTTATATCGGTTAGGACTTGGTTTACTTGGTCCCACTTTATGTTTTTGTTATTGAAGTTGAATTTGGTGTGCTCCCTCGTGACTAGTCTCATTTTGTCGGTCTGGGGCTCCACGCATACATGTCTGAACCTCAATTATGTTGTGATTGAGTATATTGTTTTTGATATGGTAAACATTTCTTATCAGATCATCATTGTTAGTGAATATGGGGTCAAATGTATTCTCCAGTCTAGTAGGCTCTATTATTTGCGGGTTTTAAAAATTAAATTTTTGTGCAAGATTTAAAAGCTCGTGTGAGTGTAAATTTTTCATCAGAGCTGCCTCCTGGTGTTATTTCTGCAACAATATTATTTGCTATATTCCTCCATTTTAGGGGGCCCTTTAAAGTTGAAATCCCCAGGAGCAAGATGTTTGGGTGCAGGAGCTGGAAGATTTCCAGACAGTGGTCAATTTTTAACAGCTTTTTCCGGGAATTGCGGGGATTTGCATCCGGAGGCTTGTAGACTACCACAATGACTAGGTTTTGGTTCTCGAACCTTACTGCTAAAACTTCCACTACGTCATTTAAAGGCATTAAGCATTTTCTGTGCAAACAAGTGACTCTGCAATGTACAGGCCAACCCCCCCCTTTTGCCTGTTCACTTTTTGTCACATCTGTATAGGTTGTAACCTGGGATCCCCTATTTCATTGTCCAAGTGATCCTTTATGTGGGTCTCATGAAAGCCGCGAACATTGCCTTTGCCCCCTGCAAGCAGTCCACGGATGAAAGGTATTTTGTTTGTTTGTTGCTGGCTTTAGACCCTGTATATTTGCAAAGAAAATGTTATCGGACTGGTGGTATTGTTGGTACTGGGGGGGATTTTTTTTCTGGCATTAGTATCTGTATCTGTTGGTTTGGAGTGGAGGCCATCGACTGTGGTTCCACTCCAGGAATGACTGGATTTTGGTGTACGATTTCTGCCATTTCCTGCCAGTTTTTTTTTTCCTTCCTGGCACTAAAAAACCTCTCCCTCTTGAGTGCTGTGGCTACCCAGGTTTTCCCATGGCCGGGAAATGTTTTTGTATCTTTTTTGTCCCCTTTAGATGGTATGCCTGGCAATTTAAGTTTTTTAGCACAGCCCTTTCCTGTACTGAAGAGGTACACATTTCAGGGTGAAAAAGCTTACAGAAGGAGTTTGCATTTTCCTGTTGTCATATGGGCATGGCATTTTCTAGGGTGGTCATAGTTGCATGTCCCATCTGTTTTTTCCAGATTTCCCATGCCAGCAGATACCAAGTGCATAGTATGTCACAGGCTTGGTTTCCCGCTGCCTTGGGTTTCTGGACTGTATTCCCTGTTGGTGCATGTTTCCCTTGTCTTACTTCTATCCTCCCTAGCAACCAACAATGGAGCTCCCACCAGTTGTTTTTTGGTAATTTATCCTCACTATTGCTATTGGAGTCCTCTTGTTTGCTATTCCTGCGTATTTCTAGTTTTGCAATATTGGTTTTATCTTATTTTTTGACTCCCACTTGTTTCCCTACTATGGCTCCTGTCCCCTATGGGGTCATTTATATGTATTCCTTCCTGCGTATAATTCCCGACTACCTGGACAAAATCTCCAGCTTCCCCAAATTACGTCTCCCAGGACAGTATCTCCAGCGTCACCATTTCTGTCTCCCAGGACAGCACCTCCAGCTTCACCATTACTGTCTCCCAGGACAGTATCTCCACTTCACCATTTCTGTCTCCCAGGACAGCACCTCCAGCTTCACCATTACTGTCTCCCAGACAGCACTATCAGCCCCACATTTACTGACTACCAGGATTTTCATCTCCAGCCTTACAGTTTCTGACTACATGGCCAGTATCAAGGGCAGTACCATTCAGCCCAGACTTTTTATGTTCCCATCTGTTGTAGAAAGCTTCCAGGTTTTCTATGAAAGCAGCTTTGATGTTGCCCCTCCTTTTAATACCCTTGTGATTTTAGTCCACAGATTTTCCTCGTTGGGCATACCCAGAAACACTTCTCTGTTTTAATACTGCTTGTAGCTAGTTCTGGGATATCTGCACAAGGGGCGTGACACCAATTTCCACAAAAATGACAATTTATCCATGTGGAAGCCCGTTTGTTTGACTGACCACAGACTTCACACAGCTTCATAATGATTTGAATGGTTGATTTACTGCAATTCTACTAGCAACCTCTTGAATATTATATTAATAACCTTAAATGAAGCTCTAGCTATTTGTATTTCTGTTTCTAACTCTTTTTGTATATTGGACAGCTTACCGTCACGTTCCTGATTTTTAATGTTTGTGTTTATAAGGGCGCCTACTCCACAACATTCACCCTACACCCATCGCCTACTATTCACCCGAAGCCACAGCCAATGGACAAGGGTCAGAACAATAAAAGAAGATCCAGTAACCAGCTAAGGACTCCTAACATCAAAGGTGAGAGCAGTAATAGCACGAGGAAAACTTGTGGTACTGCCAGCCAGGACACAACCCTCATCACCCACCGGCACCACCACAACACACGACAGACAACAACAAACATGGCCGCCGCTACAGTCCAAGGTAACTCCTTCCCAGTATTTGATGTCAAGAAGATCACCGACCCAGAAATAGCAAAACTCCTTATGATTCAGAACCAAACGATCACCAAACTAACTCAAGAAATGCAGGAACTAAAGGCTAGCAATGCAGATTACCTCAACAAGATCACTGCCTAGAACATAAACTAAACACTCTAAAAACAACAAAGCAACACGCACACCCCGTCCCTAGACCCATCAACACTTTAAAGACCAAGTCACCCTACTTACTACCAACATTACAGGGGAAAGATCAAGAGGACCAACAACTTGCAAATGTCATAATCAACTTCCAAGACCATAATGACCAACAGCAGCTATCTGACGCTTTTTTGTAGTTAACAGCAAACATCTCCCAGCCACAGTCCCCCCAAGAGACCTGCATGGAGACCACCCTGCAGCTTATCAAGGACCACCTTCGCCTTAACATACGTAGTGATGACTTAAAGGATTGCAAACTGATGGGCTATCAAAGCAGGAAAAACACAGTGCTGTTAAAATTCCAAAATAGCTTACAAAAGAAACAACCTACTAAAAACATCTATTACTATGAAAACTGATGTTTAAAGTCAATGAGTGCCTTAAACCAAAATGAGACAAACCTTCTTTTTTTCGGGTAAGAAAACTGCCTATGCCCAAAAATCCACCATGCTTTGTGAGGGATGGAAAAATAGCAGTTAGGAAACAGCCCCCTGGAAAGAGATACTTCATCTCCACAGAACAAGACCTTAAAACATTCCTAATGAGGCTGGACTAACAGAATCAGAGTAAAGTGCAGATAATACCCATAGTCCACCGTTAGTGTTATATTGTCATATTGTCATAAATTTATGCCCCCCTAAAATTCTAAATACTCCTACTACTTTTTAATTTTCATTGTTGTACTTTAACGACCATTCTACCTCATAGTCTTAATTGTATTAAATATCTACAGAATCTTCCCTTTATTACAACTTACCACATCACTGTTCCATCTTATTCTTTTATAAACTAACCATAACTTGTCTTCAATAATTCTACCCCACTTTTAAAAAAAACTCAATTGCCCCCAAATTTTATTCTAAATCACTATTATTGCCCAATTTTACTTTAAACTATATTGATCAAACTTATTGTAAACTCTTTTATTGACCATTTTTATTCCATACTTTTTTAACCTAGTATTTTCAACTACAACTTTTATATCATCCTATCTACCATCTTACTAGCAATTATAACCAAGTCATTGCTATTTTTATTTTTTTTCAATTCTTTTGTTTTTATTATTATTTTGCTACCTTAATTTTATCCTGTCCCAATTAAATCTAATTATACTCTAATTCTTGTAAACAACTTATATAGACCTTAGTGCAATTACAAATTTAAGTCTTGTTTCCTTCATTACATTATTAGATTAATCACAGTTTTTCTCAGCTCATTCTAGCTCAATACATAGTCAATACCAAATTCACTATACTAGACCATAGTGCAATATTTCTAGTGAGAGACTGGTGCTATTTGTAATTTGTATTTTTTATTATTAGACTAAAGTTGTTGTACAAGCTCTTTCCTACCTCAATACAAAGTCAATTCCCAAATTCACTATAAATTTGACCATAGTGCAATTACTAAATGAGAGACTGGTGCTACTTTTAATTTGTATTTTTTTAATTTTTATTTTTTTTATTATTAGATTAAATTCATTGTACCATAGCTCATACTACCTCAAGACATAGTCAATACCAAATTCACTATATTAGACCACAGTGCAATTACTAGTGAGAGAATAGTGCTATTTTTAATTTGTACTTTTATATTATTAGATTAAACCTATTGTACTTTAGCTCACTCTAGCTCAAAACAGAGACTCCACAAAAGTCATTATTAGACCTAAGTGCAATTACAAGTGAGAGTCTTGTTCTATTTTTAATTTGTATTTTTATATACTAGTTTATAAACCCAGTTGTACTTTAGTTCATTCCAGCACAACACACAGACAACATCAACTTCATTATGTGGTAGTGACTATACCCTACATGACCAAAATACTCTAGCTATATACTTGTCCAAACTTCCAACCACTACAGATATCAGTAGTAGAACTCAACACACAACACAGGATATAAATAACCATAATTTTAAACCTAGAAGATGATTGATCACGTTGACCCTGATCTAAACCTCCATAATCTGACACCCAATCAAAACCTATTGGAAAGTAACTGCCTTTATTACACAGCATCACAAGCCACCACTATCCTAAACAATGCTAAAAGTCTATCAGTACTAAACTACAACATCAGGTCCTTAAATCACAACCAAAACTTCGCCTTGAAGCCAAACATGAGGCCTTAAGCTGTATTGATAACTTAGTCACACAGCACACACTCTAGCAAATTATTTACGTTGATGGTTCTGTTCACCAATCCACTGGTGCAGCTGGTAGTGCTGCTGTTGTCGTACAGAGTGATGGCTCTCTTAAAGAAATTGGAGCACGCATCAATAATTGGGCCTCTACCCTTCAGACACAACTGTTTGCCATACTCCTTGCACTGAAATGCATCTATGTATCAAAGATTGACAGTTTAATTGTGACTGATTCTCTGTCATCCATAAATGCTCTCAACTCATTAAGCATAAATTGTGGCATGCTTGTGTCAGAAGCCAGACACAGGTATGGTAGGATTGTGGACAGTGGAGTCAGAGTACACATGCTGTGGATTCCATCTCACATTGGTCTTCAGATGCATGATAGAACTGATAAATTGGCTAAGCTGTATGCTTTCAAAGAGGGAGTAGATTACAATCTTGGCTTGTCAGGTAGTAGTTGAGAACAATAATACGAAAAGAACTTCAACTGATTTTATGGACTTAAGGCTCAGGGAGATTGACACCAGTGAGTCCATCTATCATCATTCTATCATGCAGGAGGGGCCACATGTCTATGGTGCATCCAACAAAATAAGCCCGACCTTGGATGTCACTACTGCCCGGGTCCGGCTGGGTTACAAGTATCCTTTTGGGAGGTTAAATCACCACCACCCAGATGTAGACCAAACGAAATGTAAAAATTTGCCAGATGGACTATTGTCACACCCTGCTCATTATTACTGGAGTGCGATAAAATTAATGAATTTAGAAACAACTCACTCAGAAGTGTTCAAGAAATGGCTAAGTATTTTATCCACAGTGGTATATTACAGACCATTCTGGAGAAATACCCTGACTTTGCTAGCTGAAATAAAGCATTACCACATGTGTGTGTGTGTTTTGTGTGTGTACTCACCTAATTGTACTCACCTAATTGTGGTTGCAGGGGTCGAGACTCAGCTCCTGGCCCCGCCTCTTCACTGATCGCTACTGGATCCTCTCTCTCTCTGCTTCCTGAGCTTTGTCATACCTCTTCTTAAAACTATGTATGGTTCCTGCCTCCACTACTTCACTTGCTAGGCTATTCCACTTGCTGACAACTCTATGACTGAAGAAATACTTCCTAACGTCCCGTGACTCGTCTGAGTCTTCAGCTTCCAGTTGGACCCCTTGACCCTGTGTCCCCCCCTCTGGAACATCCTATCTCTGTCCACCTTGTCTATTCCCCGCAGTATCTTGTAATGTCGTTATCATGTCTCCCCTGACCCTTCTGTCCTCCAGTGTCCCTCATCCGATTTCCCTTAACCTTTCCTCGTACGACATTCCCTTGAGCTCTGGGGCTAGCCTTGTTGCAAACCTTTGTACTTTCTCTAACTTCTTGACGTGCTTGACCGGGTGTGGGTTCCAGACTGGTGCTGCATACTCCAGTATGGGCAAGCATACACGTGTACAGTGTCTTGAACGATTTCCTTTTTAAAGGTATCGGAACGCTATTCTCAGGTTTGCCGGGCGCCCGTATGCTGCAGCGGTTATTTGGTTGATGTGTGCCTCCGGTGATGTGCCGGTGTTATGGTCACCCCAAGGTCTTTCCCCCTGAGTGAGGTCTGTAGTCTTTTGTCCACCAAAGCCTATACTCTGTCTGCGGTCTTCTTTTGCCCCTCCCAATCTTCATGACTTTGCATTTGGCTGGTTTGGGAATTCGAGAAGGCCAGTTACGGACCACATGTCCAGCCTCTCCAGGTCTCTTTGCAGTCCGGCCTCATCCTCGTCCGACTTAATTTTCTCATCAACTTCACGTCATCTGCGAACGGGGGACACTTCAGAGTCTATTCCTTCCATCATGTCGTTCAACATATATCAAAAATAGCACTGGTCCTAGAACTGACCCCTGTTGGGACCCCCGCTCGTAACCCGGCGCCCACTGTGATACCTCTTCACGTACCATGACTCGTTGCTGCCTCCCTGTCAGGTATTCCCTTATCCATTGCAGTGCCCTTCCTTTTACGTGTGCCTGATCCTCCAGCTTCTGCACTAATCTCTTGTGGGAACGTGTCAAGGCCTTCCTGCATCTAGGAAAACGCAATCTACCCAACCCTCTCTCTCATGTCTTACTTCTGTTACCTTGTCATAAAACTCCAGGAGGGTTTTTGATACAAGATTTGCCTTCCCTGAACCCATGCTGGTTTTCATTTATAATCTTGTTCCTTTCCAGGTGTTCGACCACTCTCCTCCTGATAATCTTTCCCATGACTTTGCACACAATACATGTCAGAGACACAGGTCTGTAGTTTTTGTGCCTCGTTTCTGTTTCTTTCTTAAATGGGGACTACATTAGCTGTCTTCCATTTCTCAGGTAGTTGCCCATTTCAAGGGATGTGTTTTAAGATTGTGGTTTGAGGCACACACAGCATCTCGGCTCCTTCTCTAAGGACCCCTGGGGAGATTTTTGTGGTCCCATCCCCTTTGAGGTGTCAAGGTCATTTAAGGCTTCTTCACCTCCCCTCAGTTGTTCGTATGTCTCCAACACTTTTTGGGTTATATTCCCTTTGATGTTCCCTTCTTTTCTGTCTTCCACAGCCCTTCCGGGTTCTACGAAAAAAATTTCCCTTAAATTCTTTTTCAGCTCCTCACATCCCTTCCTGATCATTTCTTGTGAGTTCCACCTTCTGTCCTTAATCTAAATCACCTGGTTTTGGGGACTGTTGTTTCCCCTGATGGGGGAAAAAAAACAGTTTCGGGTCTGTCTTGTTTCTGATGCTATTTTCTTTTTATACTGTCGGGGGCCTCCCCCCCTTACCTGGGTACTCTTTTCCGGGCCCCTGGGACTGTTTCTCCCTATTTGGGTGTTCTCTGCCTTTTGTACTTTTTCCCTTCTCTATTGCACTTTGTTTTTGCCCCCTTACACCGTCGGGTGAACCAGGGGGTTGTTCCCGGTTTTTCCCGTTGTTACTGTTGCCCTTTTTGGGAAAGAACCTTTCCACTTTCCCCCCCTTTTCATTTTGTTGGGTACATATTCCCCTCCTTTCATTTAAATGGCTTTCCTGCCGTTCTCTGTCCCAGGGGCCCCGCAGAAAGTTCTTCAACCCTATGTAGTCCCCTTTTTATTGTAGGTTTTCCCCTTCTACTCAGTTATTCTCTCCACTTGCAGTTACTATTTTATTCAAAAAAAAGGAAAAACCCCGTGGGGCGCTTTGCTCCTAGGGGACTCTCATACTTGATGTCCCCAATGTCCCGAGTGCCCAGGGGTGGGAAAACAAGGTCCAATTTGCTGGTTCACCTCCCCTCTCATCTGGTAGTGTCCTTAACTGTTGGTGCATGAGGTTTTCCAGCACCGTCCAAATCCTGGTCTCCATGTTTCGGGACCCCCATTTTGGCTCCAGGTTTTCCCCCGTCAAACTCCCTGTGTGTGTGTTTGGGGTGTGGTGTGTGTGGTTTGTGTGTTTGTGTGTGTGTTTTGTGTGTTTTGGTGTGTGTGTGGGTGTGTGTTTCACCACCTAGTTGAGATTGCAGGGGTTTGGGGTCCAAGCTCCCCGTGTGTGTGTGTGCATGTGTGTTTGTGTGTGTTTGTGTGTGCGTGTTATGTGTATGAGTGTGTGTGTGTGGTGTGTGTGTGTGTGTGTTGTGTGTGTGTGTGTGTGTATGAGTGTGTGTGTGTGTTTGAGTTGTATATGTGTGTGTGTGTGTGTGTGTGTGTGTGTGTTTTGTGTGTGTGTGTGTGTGTGTGTGTTTATGTGTGTGTGTGGTTTTGGTGTGTGTGGGTGTGTGTGTTTTGTGTGTGTTTATGTGTGTGTGTTAGTTACCATTTTGTCCTAGGCACATGTCGATTAGACACTAGGCCTGCTGTACATGCGTGCGTGTAGATGTGCGTGTGTAGATGTGTGTGTGTAGGTGTGTGTGTGTGTAGGTGTGTGTGTACTCACCTAGTTGTACTCACCTAGTTGAGGTTGCCGGGGTCGAGTCCGAGCTCCTGGCCCCGCCTCTTCACTGATCGCTACTAGGTCACTCTCCCTGAGCCGTGAGCTTTATCATACCTCTGCTTAAAGCTATGTATGGATCCTGCCTCCACTACATCGCTTCCCAAACTATTCCACTTACTGACTACTCTGTGGCTGAAGAAATACTTCCTAACATCCCTGTGATTCATCTGTGTCTTCAGCTTCCAACTGTGTCCCCTTGTTACTGTGTCCAATCTCTGGAACATCCTGTCTTTGTCCACCTTGTCAATTCCTCTCAGTATTTTGTATGTCGTTATCATGTCCCCCCTATCTCTCCTGTCCTCCAGTGTCGTCAGGTTGATTTCCCTTAACCTCTCCTCATAGGACATACCTCTTAGCTCTGGGACTAGTCTTGTTGCAAACCTTTGCACTTTCTCTAGTTTCTTCACGTGCTTGGCTAGGTGTGGGTTCCAAACTGGTGCCGCATACTCCAATATGGGCCTAACATACACGGTGTACAGGGTCCTGAATGATTCCTTATTAAGATGTCGGAATGCTGTTCTGAGGTTTGCTAGGCGCCCATATGCTGCAGCAGTTATTTGGTTGATGTGCGCTTCAGGAGATGTGCCTGGTGTTATACTCACCCCAAGATCTTTTTCCTTGAGTGAGGTTTGTAGTCTCTGACCCCTAGACTGTACTCCGTCTGCGGCCTTCTTTGCCCTTCCCCAATCTTCATGACTTTGCACTTGGTGGGATTGAACTCCAGGAGCCAATTGCTGGACCAGGTCTGCAGCCTGTCCAGATCCCTTTGAGTTCTGCCTGGTCTTCGATCGAGTGAATTCTTCTCATCAACTTCACGTCATCTGCAAACAGGGACACCTCAGAGTCTATTCCTTCCATCATGTCGTTCACAAATACCAGAAATAGCACTGGTCCTAGGACTGACCCCTGCGGGACCCCGCTGGTCACAGGTGCCCACTCTGACACCTCGCCACGTACCATGACTCGCTGCTGTCTTTCTGACAAGTATTCCCTGATCCATTGAAGTGCCTTCCCTGTTATCCCTGCTTGGTCCTCCAGTTTTTGCACCAATCTCTTGTGTGGAACTGTGTCAAACGCCTTCTTGCAGTCCAAGAAAATGCAATCCACCCACCCTCTCTCTCTTGTCTTACTGCTGTCACCATGTCATAGAACTCCAGTAGGTTTGTGACACAGGATTTCCCATCCCTGAAACCATGTTGGCTGCTGTTGATGAGATCATTCCTTTCTAGGTGTTCCACCCCTCTTCTCCTGATAATCTTCTCCATGATTTTGCATACTATACATGTCAGTGACACTGGTCTGTAGTTTAATGTTTCATGTCTGTCTCCTTTTTTAAAGATTGGGACTACATTTGCTGTCTTCCATGCCTCAGGCAATCTCCCTGTTTCGATAGATGTATTGAATATTGTTGTTAGGGGTACACATAGCGCCTCTGCTCCCTCTCTCAATACCATGGGGAGATGTTATCTGGCCCCATTGCCTTTGAGGTATCTAGTCACTCAGAAGCCTCTTCACATCTTCCTCGGTTGTGTGCACTGTGTCCAGCACTTGGTGGTGTGCCCACCTCTCCGTCTTTCTGGAGTCCCTTCTGTCTCCTCTGTGAACACTTCTTTGAATCTCTTGTTGAGTTCTTCACATACTTCACGGTCATTTCTTGTTGTCTCTCCTCCTTCCTTCCTTACCTGATTACCTGGTCCTTGACTGTTGTTTTCCTCCTGATGTGGCTGTACAACAGTTTCGGGTCAGATTTGGCTTTCGCTGCTATGTCATTTTCATATTGTCTTTGGGCCTCCTTCTTATCTGTGCATATTCGTTTCTGGCTCTACGACTGTTCTCCTTTTTTTCTTTTCCC
>NW_026498247.1:0-19676 GCF_026875155.1 Cherax quadricarinatus | reverse complement strand
TGAAAATCTTCTCCAAAATTTGCATACTATACACGTCAATGACAAGGTCTATATTTTAGTCCCTCTTTTCTTTTCCCCTTTTTTTAAAAAGGGGAACTACATTTGTGTCTTCCTACCTTAGGAGTTGCCCATTTCCAGGGACTGTTGAAGATTGTGGAAAGGGGCACGCAAAACTTCTGCTCCCCTCTAAGGACCCACGGGAGATGTCCGGTCCCATTGCCTTTGAAGTATCGAGCCCCCTTACTTTTTTTCATCCCTCCTCATCGCAGTATGTCGTCCAACACTGTTGGGATTCCTTGTGTGTCCCCCATCTGGTCGTACCCCCCAGCCCCTTCCCTGTCTCTACTGAAATACTTCTTAAATCTCGTTTGGCCCCTCACATACCTCTTGATCGTTTTTTTGGAGTTCTCCCCCTTCTTTCCTCCCCTTTAACCTGGTCCTTGACTGTTTTTCTTCCTCCTAATGGGGCTAACAGCTTTTCGGGCCAGTTTGACTTTCGATGCTCTTCTTTTTCATATGTCGCTGGGCCTCCCCTCCAAAACTGTGCATACTCGTTTCTGGCTCTTACTAATCCCTTTTTTTCCCGGGGCCCTATGCCTCCTGAACCTTTTCCCCTTGTTGCACTTATTTTTTGCCTCCCTACATTTTTGGGGTAAACCAAGGACTGGGGGGGGGGGTCTCCTATTATTTCGTTTCCCTTGGGAAAAAAAAATTTTTCTCGCCTCCTTGCACTTTGTTGCCACATTTTCCATATCTCTTTTACTGATTTTCCTACCATTTTTTTTGTCCCACTGAACCCCCCTCAGGAATTTTATACCTGTGACCCCCCTTTATATTTTGGCCTTTCCCCCTTTCATTTCCTTTACCTTTCCACTTGTAACTCTACTATATATTAAAAACTCAAAAACCCTGACGCTAGCTCAAGGGGGGCCTCCGTAAGTGTTTTCCCTAAATGTCTAACTGCTCAGAGTGAACAAAAATCCAGTCTTGCTGGACCCTTCCCTCTCCTCTGGTTGGTCCCTGACATGTTGATGCATGAGGTTTTCAAGTCCCACATCCACATCTTGGCTCTCCATGTTTCGGGACCCCCATGTGGCTCCGGGTTTTCCCATCGATCTCCCTGTGGTTGAAATCGCCCATTCCATAACTTTGCTCTGCTCGAGGGGCTCTTCTTGCCCCTCAGCCTTGTGTCCACCATCACCCTGTTTTTTTTCCTTCGTACCCTCTCTTGGCCCCCTGCAGTTCTGTGGGGGGTTTATACACACCCAATAACTATTTAAAAGTTCTCCGGACTGAATTGTACCTACAAGAGCCCTTTTCCCAATCATTCCATGCCTTCCATTTCCTAAAATCCCAGGGTGTTTTATGAGCAGTGCAACCCCCCCTCCCCCTCACCCTTTTATTTTCCTCAGGATTGATATCCTGTTGGGTTCTTCGGTGTGTGTGTTCGAGTGTGGTGTTCGTGTGTGTGTGTGTGGTGTGGGGTGTGTTTGTGTTTTGTTTTGTGGTGTTGTGTGTGTTGTGTGGGTTTCTGTCTGTCTGTCTGTGTGTTTGGGTGTAAAACCTCCCCCAGGAAGAAGGGTCAATGATATTGGAAAAAGTTGGGTCAGGTCATCTAGTCAGCTGTATTTGGGTTCTTGTAAAACCCCCTCTCATCCGAATGGATTTTGGGTTTAAACACAGTTTTACTTTTATAAAATTATTTACCGTCACGCATCGTCAAGTTTTGTTTTTTCCCTTTGCAGCTCATCGTATGTCAGTATTCCCCCTCTTTATTTAAATTTTGGGGCACCTTGGTTACCAAATCCCCCTCAGACCACTTTTAGTTTAATTTGGGAAAATTTTGAATTTACTATAAAAAAAATTAACCGCCAAGAGATTTCCAAACGTCGCAAAGTTATTTTTATACAAAATTCAAAAAATGTATGATTAAAGGGGTTATTGAACTCCACTTTCGGCAAGAAAAAATGCGCAGCAGAAAAAGTTTTTATTGGTTTTGTTTCCCTTAGAAAGCTATCGGCCCCCGTTTTTCCAATATAAGCAATTCCCCAAACTGGTCTATTTTTCACTAGGGGTTTTTTAGTGCATGTTTGGTTCCCGAATCCAGCCATGTTTTTGGGGGGAAAAAATTTTTATGATCTTATTAAATAATGTGTTGAGCCCGAAAATAATAACTGGGTTACAATACACAGAAAAAGCCTTTTTTAAAAGTAAAACGATTGCATCGTGTCCATTATTTAACATTTTGTCGGTAATTCTACCATTTTTGCAAAATGTACAACTCTTTCTGGGGAAAGATGAATCAGGAAAAACGCTATGAAAAGGGGTATGACACATAGAAGTTCCTAATATATACCGACCAAGGGGCCCCGGGGGATCAATGAAGAGGTCTAGTGTAAGACGGAAGACAATGAAAATTAAAACATAGTCACTTTCGGGGAGTCATTTACTCGCCCAGTCGAATTGGGGGTGTCATTGATTCGCGGCATGACTCCACGAGACGACACAGTACGACCCCCCCACGTAAAAATGAGATTTAAAAAAATCCCCAGTGATAGTTACACAAATAACCCGACAAAAAAGAGAAAAGCTTAAAACGCTTTCGGCCGTTTGGGACCATTGAAAAAGTCAACTAACAGAGGGGAGCGGGGACGGCTATTATAGGCAGAAAGAGGTGGGGGAAGTGTAGTATGTATAGTATATATAGTAGTAGTAGTAGTAGTAGTATTAGTAAGTAGTATTTTGGTGGTAGTAGTAGTTTAGAGTAAAAGTAGTAGTAGTTAGTACAAAATTGTATATAATACCGACAAGATGAAATTAAAACATCACAACCCCCGGCATCCCATCGTGAGGGTAAGGATGAAATCAGAGATTACATTTTAAAGAAAGGGGGCCTAAAGGGGGGAAGAAAAAGAGCTGACGTGTGCCATTGTTTAAAACAAATACAGTCTGCAGTATGGTGGAATATAAAAAAAATGCGGGAATTACAAATTCTTTGCGCAGGAAACTGCGCTTTTCATTGTATGTCCCCTAAAAAAAGGGGCGAGTGAGTGAAAAAGTTCACACCAGAGATAATTATTAGCTATTTTCGGGGAAACAAAATACTGTGGGTTTACAACTGAAGCCCCCCAGTTTCCCCCATGTTCCTCGATTTTCCCACTGTAAAATAAAAATAATTACTACCGGTAATCCCCACAATTAAAAAACAGGTGCCCTATGGACTGGGGTGAGCGATGTTGTGGCGGTGGTAATGGAAAATCGTTTACTACAAGTTTTTGTTATTTTTTTAAAAAGTAAAAAGTATAGGAGTTGAGTGTTTTTGGGGGTTGGGAGGGGAGATGTTGACGGTGATGTATTGTTTAAACTACGTGAGCGTCGTACAGTAATTGTTGGGCTAGCGTAGCGCGTACAGTATATTTTTTGGAGCTAGCGTGAGCGTCGTACAGTATATTTTTGGGGTCAACCGGGGCG
Organism: Cherax quadricarinatus; assembly: GCF_026875155.1. Lineage (NCBI taxonomy): Eukaryota > Metazoa > Arthropoda > Malacostraca > Decapoda > Parastacidae > Cherax > Cherax quadricarinatus. Next base: position 16,205 of record NW_026498247.1, on the reverse strand, counting down.
TCAAAAAATTTGGTGGATTTAGCTTGAGCGTCATACGGTTATTGCTGGAGCTAACGTGACGTCGACTGTAATTCGTGTGTTTGTTAGAAAAAAATCCCTTTAATTTCCCTGGTTTGTCTAGTCTACTTCGGTTTGCCAAGGTCTACTTCGGGCTTTGTCTCTTCGATAATGACATATTTCTTGTTTTCTGATTCAGGAGAGAGAGGCAGTGTGATGAAAGAAGTGGGGAAAAAAAAAACTGAGTGGATAGTGTTGAGGCAGTGGGAGCAGCCAAGGTAGGAAAAGGTTGGTTGGGCAGTTGTCTCTGAATAGGGGGCGTGGAGTAGATATATAGAGTTAAAGATCGGGGGGGAAAAGGGGCATCCACCCATTTTTACAGCTTCACGATGAAAAGTTAATGGTTGGGAGAGATTATTAGAAAGGGGAAAGAGTGAAGGGGCAACAGGGTTTCAGAGATTATTAGAAAGGGGAGAGAGGGAATAAAGGCAAAGCCATACCACTGGCGGGGGTGAACCCGCGATCAGACCACTGGACCAGCTAGCCACAATAGGATTTATCCAACCCGTTATTTCTAAACCTAGGAAAGGGTTTGCACAGGCACTACGTCCACAAATTTCAGGATATTAGAAAGGGGAAAAAAGTAAGGAACAAAGGTGGGAGAGATTATTGAAAGGGAAAGAGTGAAGGGAAACAGGTTGGCAAAAAAAATTTTTAGCCCACCCTTGAAGAGGGTAAGGCGGGGGCTACTTGTTTTTTTCGTCCTCCCACCCCAACATTAACCGACCCAAACACAAACCACTTTTACACGCTGTCCTTCTGCCTTTTTCCTGTCTTCTTTTTCGGCAACTTCCCCTGGCGATTTAAAACAAGGCAAAAATGACGTCCAGTAGCCCTCGGGATTTTAAAACCTGGTCGATCATTGCTTTGGGCCCTGTCCCCCTCACTCCCGAAGGGAAGCTAAAACTTAGGGGCTGACCTTTATAATTCAGCTGAAATAGGGTTTAGGAATGACAATAGGGGAAAAATCTTTTTTCCAGCAAAACTTTTGTTCAGCTGTAACTTTCTGGGGGACGTTTCTAATATTTTAGAAATTTGTGTCAAGGACAACCAAAATCCAAGAGGTAAATGCATGTATTCATGCCAAACCCAAAGTTGCACCATGGAAATTCCAAACTCACTTGATGCGTACTTTTACTGTCCCCCCGAAGAGAGCTGCTCCAACTACTTAAGAATGTTCTTGAGAGATTAAGTAATCTGGATATTCCCCATTCCACCCAGGCACAACGTACGTTTTTGTGGCAAGAATAAAAAATGAGGAACTTTTTAATGAAAATTAATCAAGAAAATTCTGATTCAAGGGTTTTTATACATACAAATTTACCAAAAATTTCAGCTTGCAGAAACATAAAATTAAACCTTGAAAACATAAAAGCCAAAATCATTGTTATCATGGTATGAAACTTTTTGGGAACCAGGTGTACCCCAGACCAAATGTCCATGGGGGAAAGGGTTTGTTAGTGCCACAAGTGTTTCAATTGTTATGAGCATGGTCATAAAACAAATAAATGGAGCACCACAAAACAATTTGCAGTTTTGCTCGGTGAACATGTTTTAGGGACTGCCCAAAAGAAACAATCCCAAATGCCCCCTTTGTAATGGGGGGAAAATCATCTGTCTTCCTAATTGCCCTTTGGGTGGGAAAAAACAGACAAACCTAAGGAACCACTCCCCCCAAAACCCCCCAACAATGTCCCAGGCTTTGTTCCCTAATTACCTAAACTGATGGGGGTCCTCTTGCCCCTCTGCCAAATTTCCCAAAGATTGGACTTCTACCCCTCCTGCAGCGACCCACAGTAACCCAACACTAATATACACCAACACCAGGCCATCACTCCCTATTCTTCCGGGGCGTCAGAGGCAGTGTTATGAAGGTACACTGTGTTTTTTGTTGGCAAGGAAAAAGCAGGTAACAAAGTTTAAACTTGCTCCTCTTTTTAAATATTTGTTTGTACTAATGGGGTTAAATCCCTCATTTTTCCCAGATAATGTGAACTTAATTATAACTGTCCCCCCCGGGGAGGAGTATGTCCCCCCTCCACAACCACCCCCACTCAAAAATCTCACACAACCAAGGCCCAGCCTTAAAAGAAAGGACCCAGTTTAATTAAACTGGGGATATTTGGCAGTTTTTCGAATACATGCAGCAAAAAGAAAGGAAAAAAAAACAAGGGCAGTTCAAGGCAATTGAAATGAGGATTATTAGGCATCACAGTATAGGAGAACCCAGCTCTACACAAATAAAGTCGGGATAAAAATCATGTGACAGTTTATAAACAGTGATTAAAATAAAGGCATCAAAGACATAAAAGACTTTGTTAGGTTAGACTATGTTAGGGAAGTTTTGTCAGGAAACAGGACAAGTGTTTCCCACGCAGGTTTTAAATCATATGATGATCCCGCCCGGCTTTTGGTCATTGACCCAGGCTTTACACTGGCTTACGGTCCCATTGTTCGTGTCACTTTGCGATTAATTTCTTTTTAATCTTTAAGGCAAAACCCAGCGGGCACTTTTCATCAGTGTATGAAGGAAAACAATTAAAAAAAAGCTGAAGTATCGGTTTTTCGAAATATTATAAGTTCAGTGGCGTTCATTATTTTGATGAAAAGGGAATTTCATACCGCCATTCAAGAATAAAGGTGAAGGAAATCAAAAATTTCCCTTTTTTCCGTTCCCTTTAGGACCATCCCCCTTTTTTAAACAATGAATATAAAGGATGGGAATGCATCAAAAAACTTTTCATAAATTCTGAGTAGCGACACAAAGTTCCCCTAAATGCAAACCATTTTCACAGACATCGTTTCTGAGGGCTCTTCACCCAGGTATGTCTGTCCCTTCCAGGTCTTCTGTACGTTCACTGGTCGATCTCAATAAATGTCTTTTACTCATACACCAGCTGGGTTTTTTAAAGTACCTCTTATTATTGAACTAATTACTTCACCACTTCGATCATATTTTATATATTCTTCTTTTTCTTCTATTATTATTTTTTTATTATTATTATTATTATTTTATTATTTTTTATTATAGAGTAGTATAGTAGTGTAGTATTTGGTATATAGTAGTACTGCGCTAATAATAATAATAATTATTATTATTAGAGCAAGTAAAAATATACGGAATTTTATAAAACTTAAAAAATTTTCTGTAGAGTTGTTACCTTTAAATTATTAAAAAACTTCATTTGTAAAATGCATCTGTAGTGAACTTGGTGATTTAAAACAAAGATCAGCTGGTACTGTGATATAAAAAGCTTTTATGTGTGTAGGATATCTTTTGTCTGTGTATTGATCTAGTTAAATCTGATGTGTGTGTTTGTTTTTTTTCTGTTCTCTGTGATGTTTTTTTGTTTAATCTTGTGTTTCCTTTTTCTGTTTTTTTTTTTTTTTTTGTTTTTGTTTTTTGTCTTTGTTTCGTTCTTTGTTTCTGTTCTTTGTTTCTGTTCTTTGTTTTTGTTCTTTGTTTCTGTGCCATGTTTCTGTTCCTTGTTTCTGTTCACTGTATCTGTTCCTGGTTTCTCTTCCCTGTATCTGTTCCTTGTTTCTCTTCCCTGTATATATTCCTTGTTTCTCTTCCGTGTAGCTGTTCCTTGTTTCTCTTTCTTGTTTCTGTTCCTTGTTTCTCTTCCTTGTTTGTATTCCTTGTTTTTCTTCTCAGCTTCAGGATCTTACAGACTCCATCCCTCCTCCTCCTCCTCCTCCTAGCGTTCCATCCTCAAATTTATCTCCCTCCTCTTCACTCTCCTTACCTTCTATACTCTCTGATAAGTCAACTTCTATCTTTACCAGCCTTGCTTCTCCTCTAACAATTCCCTCCATCCCAATGACCTTCCACCATCTCCTCAGTCTCATTCAATCTTCACTAGGTCTGGGTGGAGAGTTTCTTCTGGTAAGACAACTTCATCACGGCTTCCAAAACAACGGAAGGTTAAAAAAATCTGATGGCGGAAATTAACCAGAAAATTGTGTTGTTACGGACAAGTTTAACGAAGAACAGGACAGATAAATATTTCTGAGTTAGTCACGTTTATGGTATTATATATTATATTATTTATTATATAGTCTTCTACTTCTTCTTCTTTTCCATTTTCTTTTTCTTTTCTTTTTCTTTTTCTTTTTTTTTTTCTTTTTCTTTTTCTTCTTTTTCCTTCTTCTTTTCTTCTTCTTCTTCTTCTTCTTCTTCTTCTTCTTCTTCTTTATATTATTATTATTATTATTATTATTATTATTATTATTATTATTATTATTATTATTATTATTATTATTATCTAGGAGGGACTCCTTTGTACCTGCTAGTGTGCCATCATCCAGGAACCAGATGTTTAGCTCACTGGTCAGTCTGACTGTAATTTCCCTAACGCTATATAGAAGAGAAATGGTGCAAGAGGATCCCGTTGTTTGGACACCCTCTGATGATGTGATTTCATGATCTCCAAACAGGAGCATTGATTCCTTGCTATATCCAGCTGAATTAAAGGAAATGACCAGGGAAATATTCTTGTACCGCTGTTAATACCAGGTTGGTAGACAGCAACCACCCAGGGAGGTACTACCGTCTGCCAAGTGAGTGTAAAACGAAAGCCTATAATTGTTTTACATGATGGTAGGATTAATGGTGTCTTTTGTCTGTTTCATAAATATGCAAGATTACAGGTACGTCTTGCTACTTATACTTACACTCAGGTCACACTACACATACATGTACACGTTTATTTATACACACTCACCTGAGTTTTCTTTGATTTTATCTTAATAATTCTTGTTATTACTTTTCCTTTTATATCCATGGGGAAGTGGAATAAGAATTTTTCTTCCGTAAGCCATGCGTGTTGTACAAGTCAACTAAAATGTCGGGAACAATGGGCTAGTTACCCTATTCCTGCATAATTACTAAAAAGAATAAGAAGAAAATTTTCAAAGTGGGAAGTCTGAATGTGCGTGGATGTTGTGCAAATGATAAGAAAGGGATGATTGTGGATGTTATGAATGAGAAGAAGCTGGATGTCCTGGCTTTAAGTGAAACAGAGCTGAAGGGGGTGGGAGATTTTCAGTGGAGAGGAATAAATGGGATTAGGTCAGGGGTTTCAAATAGAATTTGAGCTAAAGAAGGAGTTATCAATAATGTTGAAAGATAAGTTATGGCAGGAAAAAGGGGACTATAAATGTATTAATTCAAGGATTATGTGGAGTAAAATAAAGGTTGGATGTGAAAAGTGGGTTATAGTAATCATATATGCACCTGGAGAGAAAGAAGTGTAGATGATGAGAGCGAGATTTTGGGAAATGTTGAGTGAATGAGTGGAGAGTTTTGAGCCATGTGTGAGAGTACTTGTGGTTGGGGATTTCAATGCTAAGTGGGTAAAAATGGTTGTGGAGAGAGTAGGTAGGTAAATTGGGGTGCCGAGGGTAAATGTAAATGGGGGGCCTTTATTGAGCTATGTGTAGAAAGAGATTTGGTAATAAGTAATACATACTTTATGAAAAAGAGGATAAATAAACATACAAGGTATGATATGCACGTTATGAAAGCAGTTTCTTAGATTATGTTTGGTGGATAAAGGTCATAGGTAGGCTTCAGGATGTACACGTTTATAGTGGGCAACTGATATATCGGATCATTATTTAGTTGTAGCTACAGTTAAAGTAAGAGGTAGATGGGACAAGAGGAAAATGGCACAACATGTATGAGGGAGGTGAAAGTGTATAAACTAAGGAGGAGGAAGTTCGGGTGAAATATAAGCAACTATTGGCAGAAAGGTGGGCTGGTGCAAAGATGAGTAGTGGGGGGGTTGAAGGGGTTGGATAGTTTTAAAAATGCAGTATTAGAATTGTGGGGCAGAACTTTGTGGTTATAGGAGGGTTGGGGGCAGGAGGGGAAAGAGGGAGTGATTGGTGGAATGATGAAGTAAAGGGTGTGATAATAAGACAAAAAGGTAGCTTGTGTGAAGGTTTTTACAAAGCAGAAGAAGTTATGAGAAGAGTAGATGTATATGAGAGTAAAAAAAAAAAATGTGAAGAGAGTGGTGAGAGAGTGCAAAAGGAGAGCAGATGATACAGTGGGAGAGGCACTGTCAAGAAATTTTAATGAAAATAAGAAAAAAAATTGGAGTGAGTTAAACAAGTTAAGGAAGCCTAGGGAATGTGTGGATTTGTTAGTTAAAAACAGAGCAAGGGAGTTAGTAGATGTTAATAAACCTACTCTCTCCAGCTGCTACTGCTGCTGCTGCTACTACTGCTGCTGCTACTGCTGCTACTACTACTGCTGCTACTACTGCAGCTGCTACTGCTGCTACTACGGCTGCTGCTACTACTGCTGCTGCTACTATTGCTGCTGCTGCTGCTGCTACTACTACTGCTGCTGCTGCTGCTGCTACTGCTGCTGCTACTACTGCTGCTGCTACTGGTGCTGCTGCTACTACAGCTGCTGCTACTACTACTGCTGCTGCTACTGCTGCTACTACGGCTGCTGCTACTGGTGGTGCTGCTACTACTGCTGCTGCTACTACTGCTGCTGCTACTACTGCTGCTGCTACTGCTGCTGCTGCTATTACTGCTGCTACTGCTGCTGCTGCTGCTGCTGCTGCTACTGGTACTGCTACTACTGCTGCTGCTACTGCTGCTACTACTGCTGCTGCTGCTACTACTGTACTGCTGCTACTCTGCTGCTGTACTACTATGCTGCTGCTGCTACTACTGCTGCTGCTGCTACTACTGCTGCTGCTACTACTACTGCTGCTGTACTATGCTGCTGCTACTACTACTGCTCTGCTGCTACTGCTGCTGTACTATGCTGCTGCTGCTGCTACTGCTGCTGCTGGTACTACTGCTGCTGCTACTACTACTGCTGCTACTACTGCTGCTGCTGCTACTGCTGCTGCTACTACTGCTGCTGCTACTACTGCTGCTGCTACTACTGCTGCTGCTGCTGCTACTACTGTACTGGCTGCTACTACTGCTGTGCTACTACTACTGCTGCTGCTGCTACTACTGCTGCTGCTACTGCTGCTGCTACTATACTGCTGCTGCTGCTACTGCTGCTGTATACTACTGCTGCTGCTACTGCTGCTACTACTACTGTGCTGCTACTATACTGCTACTGCTGCTGCTACTACTACTGCTGCTGCTGCTACTGTACTGCTGCTACTACTGCTGCTGCTACTACTACTGCTGCTGCTGCTACTACTGCTGCTGCTACTACTGCTGCTGCTACTACTACTGCTGCTGCTACTATGCTGCTGCTACTACTACTGCTGCTGCTACTACTGCTGCTGCTACTACTGCTGCTGCTGCTGCTACTGCTGCTGCTGGTACTGCTGCTGTACTACTACTGCTGCTACTACTGCTGCTGCTGCTACTGCTGCTGCTGCTACTGCTGCTGCTACTACTGCTGCTGCTGCTATTGCTGCTGCTGCTATGCTGCTGCTATATACTGCTGTTTACTACCGCTGCTGCTACTATACTACTACTACTGCTGCTGCTGCTGTATTGCTGCTGCTGCTGCTACTACTGCTACTGCTGCTACTACTGCTGCTGCTACTACTACTGCTGCTGCTGCTACTACTGCTGCTGCTGCTACTGCTGCTGCTACTACTACTGCTGCTGCTGCTACTGCTGCTGCTACTACTACTGCTGCTGCTACTACTGCTGCTACTACTACTGCTGCTGCTACTACTTACTGCTACTGCTGCTGCTACTACTTCTGCTGCTGCTGCTACTACTGCTACTGCTGCTACTACTGCTGCTGCTACTACTACTGCTGCTGCTGCTACTACTGTGCTGTGTACTACTGCTGCTGCTATACTATGCTGCTGCTGCTACTGCTGCTGCTACAAACTACTGCTGCTGTGCTGCTACTGCTGCTGCTACTACTGCTGCTGCTGCTGCTACTGCTGTTTGCTGGTACTGCTGCTGCTACTACTACTGCTGCTACTACTGCTGCTGCTGTACTGCTGCTGCTGCTACTGCTGTGCTACTACTGCTGTGCTGCTATTGCTGCTGCTGCTACTGCTGCTGCTACTACTACTGCTGCTACTACGCTGCTGTTTACTACTACCTACTATACTGCTGCTGCTGCTGCTACTGCTGCTGCTTCCCTTTTATTTGCTGATGCTACTACTCCCTGCTGCTGCTATTGCTGCTGCTGCTACTGCTGCTGCTACTACTACTGCTGCTACTTACTGCCGCTGCTACTTTGGCTGTCTACTACTGCTGCTGCTGTTTACTGCTCTCCCTGCTGCTGCTCTACTGCTGCTGCTGCTACTTACTACTGCTACTACTGCTGCTGCTCTACTACTGCTACTACTGCTGCTGCTACGCTGCTCCCTATGCTGGTATACTGCGTGTTGTACTGTGCTGCTGCTATACTACTGCTGCTGCTGCTACTCTACTGCTGTGCTCTGCTGCGGCTGCTGCTACCCAATTCACAAGAGCAGAAAAATATAAAACAAGGATATTTAAAGATGGCGGCGACGTCAGTTGTCGCTGGGGAGAGTTGGGGGGGGGGTATGTGGGGAAGGGTTTTCCCTTACCTCCCTCCCACATCCCCATACCTGTTATATCCACCTGGTTTATTAAATAAATACTATTGTTTACTGTTAATGGGGGATGGAGGAGATAAAGGCAGGGGACTTAATTACGAGGAAGTGGAGGGTGGGAAGGTAAGGAGAGTGGTTAGAGAGAGGGAGAATAATGTGTGCGTGTATCGTCTGGTATAAATAATGTCTCTGTGCTAGGACAACGAAGTTTCTTGCATTCTTCCGGAACAGGTAATTGTTTTTTTAAATGATTTATAACTATGATAATTAATTTCTGCGGAGATCGTCTTGCAACACTCACAATATATTTCAATTGTTTAGATTTTAATGGTAAAACTGCACTAAACCTTACCTTATAAAGCTCAAATTAGTTTGGTCAGCTAGCAATACTTTACAGGTAAATAAATTTATTTAGGGAAAGATGGAAGTTATTTATTTTTGAAAGGTAGGCCTACCTATCTTAGAAACCTCACTTAGCTTTATCTAACTTAATTTATCTTAGTTAAATTCTCCTGTACACACACACACACACCACACACCCCACACACACACACACACACACACACACAAAACACATACACATACACACACACACCACACCACACACAGTGGGGACAGTGTAGTGGGTCACAAGCGCAGGCTCCGAGAATCTTAGTGCTTTTGGGGGTTGTTTTAGCAGCTAGAAGCAACCAGTGTTAGTGAAAACGTCAGTGAACAACCCTACAAGTGATAACCAATGTATTAGCAAAAAAAAATAAAGTGAAGGCGAGGAGAAAGCCTGAAATTATAAAAACAAAATTTCAAATTTGCCAGTTCGTTTGAGGTCTAGTTGGCACCTGTTGCCACATTGTTACACATATACAAAGTACAAAGCGAGTGACTAAAGAGAAAAGACCAAATAGAATTAAGAGAGGGTGGCTAACGACAAAATGTGATGTAGCACACAGCGTGAAAACAAGCTAGCCAGAAAGGGGATATATATATATATACATACAAATACAAAAAATATATATAAGCAGAGGTGGTGGCAGCAGTAGGCCTGAGGGATAGCGCCGCCAAAAACAGGCTGGGTGTCATCACAAATAAGTATTTGTACTTACCCAAAGTGAAGTGTAAATTATAAAAGTAGCAGTATACAAGTGATAAGTGTGGTAAATGAGGACTCAAAAGGGAAACGAGATAAGAATAGAGAAGAAGCCAGCGGGGGGAAGGGCGGGGTTTGCACGAGTCATCGTACGAAAGCATCGTACAGCGAGCATCGTACATCGGGGCATCTGGATGGACGTCCCTCTGACCAGTAAGTACAAATCACCTGTTTTGTGGTTGGGGGAAGTCTGAGTGATAGACCCGGGCCCCTGCGGTCACTGGTAACTCGCTATCTAAACCCCTGCTCAGAGCGATTATCATACACAAACACCTAGCAGTAGTAGGAAGAAAAACTTTGTAGGGAGTAAGGATTAAGCGGAGGATTAGTCGTGGCTATGGGTCTACAGCCCTGACAACAGTTTCGAGAGATAATGTTCTAGGAAAAAAGGGACAGTACAATCTGGGGAAACAAGTATCGGGTACACTGTAGAAAAAGGTAGTACATAACTAGGTGAAAGAATGACTTGTTAACACACGCTAGTATTATAATTATTAGAACTACTCTCAGTGTTAATGGTATCTCATTAGTATTACGGATACACAGAAGTGAATTGTATTCCTGGGACATATAAACAACTGACGTGCTCACACACACACACACGCACGCACACACATACACACTCGGGGCCAGGAGCTGGGTCTCGACCCCTGAAACCACAACTAGGTGAGTACACACAGCTGATCCTTGGAATTTGACCGCCTCCCCCACAGACCTCTTGCCTTTTCCCTCCCTCGCTTCCCTCCTTTCTCCCTCTCTCTCTCTCTTCTCTCCCTCTCCCTCTCCCTCTCTTTCTCCCTCTCTTTCTCCCTCTCTCTACCCTTTCTCTCCCCCCTCCACATTTCTCCCTCCCCCCTTTGGTCTTTCCCTCACCCCCATACTCTCTCCTCTCTCTCCCTCTTTCTACCCTTTTCTCTCTCCTCTCTCTCCCTCTTTCTACCCCCTCTCTCTCTCCCCCACCCCTCTCCCTCCCCCAGCCTTCTGTCTGTGGTAATAAAAAGTAAAAAAAAAAATGGGTGGCCTTAGAGGACGGAAACCCAGAGATCTGGTGGACGAACCAGGGAGGAAAGACTGGGAGCTAGAGCTCCAAAAAAGGGAGGGGGAGGGGGGGAAGGAAGATAGTAGAGCTTGGTAAGAAAATGGAGGAGCGGATAGCTGAAGAGTGCAGGAAGTGGGAAGTACAGGTCTTAGCAGCAGAAGCTAGGATACAGTGCTTAGAAGAGAAACTGCAAAGCCTTTAAACAGATTAGAGAGACAAATGACAAGTCAGGTGTGACATCAGAATTCAAAGTCAGGCGCAGACAAGGGGGTGGTAAGCAACAACGGAGAATGCCCTACATGAAGGCCCTATCAGACCCACGTGGGGCCCGGGAAAAGACGACGAGCACACTAAGATCAAAAGACAGGTCCGAAGACAAGAAGGTATGCTATATGCAGAGATTTTAACAGCCAACTGCAGTAGCAAGGACAGCTGGACAGGAAAGACAGTCCACTGAGAATAGAAGTTTCAGATTTTGACAGGGACTGAAGGCAAGAATGTCAATGGAAGGAAATAAAATGCCTCAGAGGACGCAGATGGAGACTCGTGGGAGGAGGAAAGGGCAGAGGTCAGTTTTTGTGTACGGGCTCCAAGAAGCCAAGGGGGCCAACTTTGAAAAAATAAAAAAGGAGGAGAAAAAAATGATTGAAGGCATCATGAAAACCCAAAAGGGGAGGGCAATATGACCCAGGTGACAAATTTTCAGAGAATTTTGGGGGGTTTGCGAGTGGAAGGATACGGCCCTGTCAGAGTAACTTTCAAGGAAGAATCAGTTCGAACCAGGATTCTGCAAGAGAAAGCAAGGCTTTAGGGACAAAGAGGGGTACCAGAGAGTATACCTCGACCCCCGACAGAACACAAGAAGAAAGGACTACACTGAAAGAGAGGGTACAGAGACGCAAGGAGGAACGAGAAGCAATGAAATGAGCAGGACCCGACACAGGAGGAAGGGCAAACACACCCCACAGATTCTCCCACCAAAAGACTCCACCCGCGACATTCCCAACGCAATGAGCAAACCTATACTACAACCCACTCACTGTTCCCTCTGCCCCCAATCCCCATTTTCACAACCTCACCCCAACAGCTGTCCCTTATGGGCATTCTGACCCACCTACACCACAGCCCCATATAGCCCCCACCAAGGCTCTCGCTCCCCCAACCCCAATATTCTTGCATGACGACAATGATAGAAAAGAAACTAAAGGTTTGGTACACAAAAAGCGGATGGATAATGAATAAACATGAGGAGTGGAAAGGAAGAATCAGTGAAAAATCCCCCGAAAATCATAGCAGTCACGGAAACCCAAAAATCGCTGAGACAATAACAGACACAATCTTCCCAACAGGATATCGATCCTGAGGAAAGATAGAAGGAGTAGAGGGGGAGGGGGGTTGCACTGCTCGTAAAACACGATTGGGGATTTGAGGGAAATGGAAGGCATGGACATGATTGGAGAAAGAGACTACAAAATTTTAGGTACAATTTAGTCCGGAGAACATAAAGTAGTCATTGGAGTGATGTATAACCCACCACAGAACTGCAGGAGGCCAAGAGAGGAGTCGAAGAAAACAACAGGGTGATGGTGGGACACACTGGCTGAGGTGGCAAGAAGAGCTCACTCGAGCAGAGCAAAGTTACTGGTAATGGGGCATTTCAACCACAGGGAGATCGACTGGAAAACTGGAGCCACATGGGGGTCCCGAAACATGGAGAGCCAAGATGATGGATGTGGTAAATTGAAAATTCATGCATCAACATGTCAGGGACACAACCAGAGAGAGAGGGGAGGATGAGCCAGCAAGATGGATCTTGTGTTCACCCTGAGCAGTTCAGACATTGAGGACATCACTTATGAGAGGCCCCTTGGAGCTAGCGATCATGTGGTTCTGAGTTTTGACTTATAGTAGAGTTTCAAGTGGAGAAGGTAAAAGGAACTGAAGGGGGGCAGGCCAAACTATAAAAGGGGGACTACACAGGTATGAGAAAAATTCCTGCAGGAGGTTCAGTGGGACAGAGAAATGGTAGGAAAATCAGTAAACGAGATGATGGAATATGTGGAAGCAAAGTGCAAGGAGGCAGAGGAAAGTTTTTTTCCCCAAGGGAAACGGAAATAATAGGAAGACCAAAACGAGTCCTTGGTTTACCCCAAGGTGTAGGGAGGCAAAAACTAAGTGCAACAGAGAATGGGGAAAAGGTTACAGGAGGCATAGGACCCAGGAAAACAAGGAGATTAGTAGAAGAGCCAGAAATGAGTATGCACAGATAAGGAGGGGGCCCCGCGACAGTATGAAAACGACATAGCATCGAAAGTCAAATCTGACCCCAAACTGCTGTTAGCCACATTTGGAGGAAAACAACAGTCAAGGACCAGGTGATAAGGCTGAGGAAAGAAGGTGGAGAACTCACAAGAAACGATCAAAAGGTATGTGAGGAGTCAACACGAGATTTAAGGAAGTATTTACAGTTAGGACAGGAAAGGGTCTGGGGGGACAGACCAGATGGGGACACCAGCAAGGAATACACAACAAGTGTTGGACGACATACATACAGATGAGGAGGAGGTGAAGAAAACTGCTAAGGGACATCGATACTCAAAGGCAATGGGACCAGACAACATCTCCCCCTGGGTCCTTAGAGAGGGAGCAGATATGTTTTGCGTGCCCCTTACCACAATCTTCAAAACATCCCCGGAAACTGGGCAACTACCTGAGGTATGGAAGACGGCAAATGTAGTTCCCATTTTAAAAAAGGAGACAGAAAAGAGGCACTAAACTATAGACCTGTGTCATTGAGTGTATAGTATGCAAAAATTATGGAGAAGATTATCAGGAGGAGGGGTGGTGGAGCACTGGAACGGAACAGGAAGTATAAATGCCAACCAGCACGGATTCACGGAAGGCAAAACTGTGTACAAACCTTTTGGAGTTTTTTTTATAAAATAACAGAAGTAAGACAAAAAGAGAGAGGGGGGGTTTGATTGCATCTTCTTGGACTGCAAGAAGGCCTTTGACACGTTCCACAAAAGATTAGTGCAGAAGCTAGAGCATCAGGGCATATAAAGGGAAGGGCAGTGCAAGGAAACAGAGAAAACCTGACAGGGAGGGCACAACGAGTATGGTACGTAAGTGATCCAAATGGGACCCGTGCGAGCGGGGGGTCCCACAGGGGTTTGGTCCCAGGCCCGTGCTATTTTTGGTATATGTGAAACGACAGACGGAAGGGTTGACTAGAAGTGTCCCCGTTTGCAGATGATGTGAAGTTAAGAGGAGAATTAAATTATGAGGACCAGGAGGATTTAAAGAGACCTGGCAGTGGACACCCCGGTCCCGCAAAAGGCTTCTCGAATTTAAACCCGCCAAATGCAAAGTCATTTTAAGATAGGGGAAAAGGGGACAGAAGACCACAGGTATAGGTGGGGCCAAAAGACTGCAAAACCTCATCAAGGAGAAAGATCTTGGGGGGGAGTATAACACCGACTGTCTCCGGAAGCACACTCAATCAGATAATGCTGCGCATAGGGGCCTGGCAAAACCCCGGAAAAAGCATTCCCATACCTTAGTAAGGAATCATTCCAAAAAACCCGTACACCGTGTATGTCAGGCCCATACGGAGTTTTGCAGACCGTTGGAACCCCACTTGATAAAAAACGTCAGAAAAATAGGAAAGTACAAAGGTTTTTCGACAAAGGGTTTCTTCCCCGTAAGGGAATGTCCTATGAAGAAAGATTAAGGGAAATCGGCCTGACCACACTGGAGGACAGGAGGGTCAGGGGAGACATGATAACGACATATAAAATACTGCGTGGAATAGACAAGGTGGACAAAGACAGGATGTTCCAGGGAGGGGACACAGAAACAAAGGCCACAATTGGAAGTTGAAGACACAAATGAGTCAGAGAGATAGTAGGAAGTATTTCTTCAGTCATAGAGTTGTAAGGCAGTGGAATAGCCTAGAAAATGACGTAGTGGAGGCAGGAACCATACACAGTTTTAAGACGAGGTTTGATAAAGCTCATGGAGCGGGGAGAGAGAGGGTCTAGTAGCAACCGGTGAAGAGGCGGGGCCAGGAGCTAGGACTCGACCCCTGCAACCACAAATAGGTGAGTACAAATAGGTGAGTACACGCACACACATACACACACACACACACACACATACACACACACACACACACACACACACACACACACACACATACATATATATATATATATATATATATTTTTTTTTTTTTTTTTTTCAACAAGTCGGCCGTCTCCCACCGAGGCAGGGTGACCCAAAAAAGAAAGAAAATCCCCAAAAAGAAAATACTTTCAATCATCATTCAACACTTTCACCACACTCGCACATTATCACTGTTTTTGCAGAGGTGCTCAGAATACAACAGTCTAGAAGCATACACATATAAAGATACACAACATATCCCTCCAAACTGCCAATATCCCAAACCCCTCCTTTAAAGTGCAGGCATTGTACTTCCCATTTCCAGGACTCAAGTCCGACTATATGAAAATAACCGGTTTCCCTGAATCCCTTCACTAATATTACCCTGCTCACACTCCAACAGATCGTCAGGTCCCAAGTACCATTCGTCTCCATTCACTCCTATCTAACACGCTCACGCACGCTTGCTGGAAGTCCAAGCCCCTTGCCCACAAAACCTCCTTTACCCCCTCTCTCCAACCCTTTCGAGGATGACCCTACCCCGCCTTCCTTCCCCTATAGATTTATATGCTTTCCATGTCATTCTACTTTGATCCATTCTCTCTAAATGACCAAACCACCTCAACAACCCCTCTTCTGCCCTCTGACTAATACTTTTATTAACTCCACACCTTCTCCTAATTTCCACACTCCGAATTTTCTGCATAATATTTACACCACACATTGCCCTTAAACAGGACATCTCCACTGCCTCCAACCGTCTCCTCGCTGCTGCATTTACCACCCAAGCTTCACACCCATATAAGAGTGTTGGTACTACTATATATATATATATATATATATATAAATATATATATATATATATATATATATATATATATATATATATATATATATATATTATATATATATATATATATATATATATATATATGATATATATATATATATATATATATATATATTATATATATATATATATATATATATATATATATATATATATATATATATATATATATATATATATAATATATATATATATATACATGCAATAAGATCACAGTAAACAGGTGATTTCAGAATATGCAAAACAACCACTCTGAAAGAATAGAGTTCCTTGATAATGTGAGTAGTCACGAAAGCGCTTGGAATTTCTCTATTCTTTCAGAGTGGTTGTTTTGCATATAATACATATAATATGCAAAACAACCACGTAAAAATAGTGAATTCCCCAAAAGCTTTTCGTGATTTCTGACATATG
>NW_026498236.1:0-18517 GCF_026875155.1 Cherax quadricarinatus | reverse complement strand
TTTGGGCTCTAGACGGGGGAGCATATAATAGGGGAAAGGGGATTTTTGAGGTCTACTTGGGAGACAGGGTTTTGGGGAGGAAAAAGTCGGGGGGGTAAATACGTTGTAAAAGGGGGCGAAAATGGGGATACAGTTTAAATGGGTGTATGGGGAGGGAAAATTGAAATGGGAAGAGGCCTTAAAAGGGGATGCCCCATGTCCCAAATATTTTTTTGCATGTTTCCAGGACCCCTTTTATAGAATGGTTGACCGTGCTTATGTACGCCATGTGGGGGAAGTGTGGGGGGGGGAGGGCCGGGCCCGGGGTTAATTGGATATGTTGCGACACCACTGTTTCATTCGTGCGGGGGATGTCAAGGGAGGTGTTGGCGAGGTGGTGCAATTATTTGGAAGTGCCCCGGGTATGAGGTAAATAGTGCGAAGTCAAGGTGCAGGGGGTTGGGATTTTGGGTGGGGGGTTTGTGGTGGGGAATGTAATGTTGTTAAAGAATGGGCGGTGTCTTTAAAGATTTGGGGTATTATTTTGGGGGATGACTGGTTGGGGCGGGGAGGGAAAATTGGTTGGTTATTGGAAAGGATCGTGGGGCTCTGGTGTTCTGAGACCCAGCCCCTAACTCTGATACAGCGAGTGATTCGTGAAATTTTATTGTATAGTAGGTTTGGTATGTTGAAAGCTGTGTTCCCAATTACAGGGACAGCGTTTGGGGGATACAAAGGACGGGTGTAAAAATTTTTGGGGGGTTCACTTTGTGAGGTTACGGAGGGGGTTGTAATTTTTACCTGTAGTCAGGGGGGGTTGGGGTTTTGATGGTTTGGACAGGGGCTAATGTGTGTTTATTAAAAAGGGAAGTGTTGCGTGATGGGGGAAACGCAGACGTTTGGGAAGGTACACGACAGGCTGGGTATGTGGTTATCGGGGAATGGAGTTGGGGAATGTGAAATAGTTTTGAGGGCTGTGAGTTGGTTAGGGAACTGAGAAAAGGGTTTGTTTAGGGTTTTGTGTAGGTTACTTGTAGGGGGTGCGTTGTCCCAGTTGAGGGTTTGTTCCCATGATTTGGTTTAGATTTTAAATAAAATTGAAGTTAAAAACCTCGGGCACGGAGGTGATGTTTCGTTTTCTGCATGGGATCCTTCCCGTTTTTGGTGAGAAAATTCAAAAACGGGACAGGTTTTTGGAGGGGGGGGGGGTGTGGTACTGTGGGGGGGTTGGAGACGCTTTCCCATGTATTTTTATTTTTTGTAAAGGGCTAGAGGAGGTTAGGTGCGGGTTTTAAATTTAGGTTGGTACAGGGGGTGGGGGGGGTGGGGTTTCGGTTTTGGTGTTTAAAGTTTTAGATATGGGTGGGTTGGGAAGGAGGGTGTCATAAGACTTTGGATTTTTATCTTGGTAGATTATAATATATGTCGTGGGTGATGAGGGGGGAGAGGGGCGATAGTGGGGAAAGAGAAAAAAGGTTCTTGCGTAAAGTTTTTTATAGTACAAAGGTGTCGTAACAGAGTTTTGGTATGGCAGGAGGGGGATCCCCCTTTTTTTTATTTTTTTATTTAAAAAAAAACAATACATTAAATGATAAAAAAAACACAGTTTCATTTCTTCTCAAAAATTTTTAAATTCATTGTCAAAATAAAACCAGACGTTTAAAACGTTGGTTGTCACCCCTGCCCCCTCACCCCATTTACATTACAACCCCAAATGAACTATTTTAAAAGGGTAATTACAAAAAGAAAAAATAAATATTATAAAATTTTTAATTAAAAACCCAAAAAACCCCCAAACCTAAAAATCTGCATTTTTTTTCCACTTTTTTAAATTTATATTTTAAATTTAATCCCCCAAAATTTTCCCAAACCCCTTTTTTAACAATATCTTTAAATTGCCAGTCCCGACCAGCTGACACTTTCCCAAACCCCCCCCCCCTTTTTATCCCCTTTCCCCAGTCTAAAAAAAACCCCAAAAATTTAATTTTCCCAAGGGATTTTTCATTGAAAACAATTTCTACTAAAAAACCCCCAAAACCCAGCGGTTTCCCCAAAAAAAAAAACCCCAGTCAGGGTAAATTAAAAAGCATGTGGGAAACAAAAGTCCTGAAATCATTTTTTGTATACAAATACGCATCCCAATATACACAAAATTTGGTATGTGACTTATTCATAAGAAAAAACAAAAATCATAATAAAAATTTAAATCGTTTAAAGCCCTTGTCTGCAAAAAAAAAACAAAATTTTACCAATCATGATAAAAAACTATCCCAAAAGGGGAATTGGCCCCCCCAAAAACCAACCCTACACATACACAAATTTAATGTTTTAAATTAACATCAATATTTTGGGGAACCTTTCCCCATAAAAAAATTAAGGGTATATAAAAACCCCCATCAAAAAACTTATAAAATTTTTCGAAACTATTTGCATAATGTACATTTCAATAAAAATAAAAAAAAAAAAAGGGGTTTTATGCCAAGGCTGAATTATCTTCAGATTAAAAATATTAAGACAAAAACCCCCAACATTAAAACATATAAATTTTAAACCTCCTATATAATGTTTTTATAAAAAATAAGGGGAAAAAAAAACCAAAAAATCACATACAACTTTTGACTCTTTTGATTTTCCCAAAAATTCTAAAGGTCTACATCCCCCCGGGCCCCAACGGCTCCCTAAAATAAACTTTCCCAAAAATAAACCCACCTTTCCCCAAAAACCAATAAAACCAAAACCTCCCCCAAGGCTTAAAAAATCACCCCAAGAGGGCCCCAACCACGGGAAGAGGGCCCCAACCCCTTGCCTCTCACCCCATACTCAAAACGGAGAAAAACGTTAACAGAAAAGTCCCGTTTACCCCTCCGGAAAAATTTAAATTACCCCCCCTTTCCCCCCCTTAAAAATTGTTTTTTTCCCTTACATGTGTCCTAAAAAAAAATCGCCGAAAAGCTTTTATCCTAATTTTTCCCCCCCACCCCCCTTTCCCCAAAAAAAAACATACAAGTAATAAAAACTTTTCCCTTATCTGATGCCCTTCCCACCTTTTGGGTTCCCCTCCCATATCTAACATAAACCCCTTTAAGGGGTGATATTTTTCCCCCCCAAAAAAAAGGAAAACCCTCTTAAAACCAAAATTCTTACCACCCCTTTTGGAAAAAAAATATACTACTTTAAAAAAAGCCGTTTCAACTTCCCCCCCAAAAAGGCATGACGCCCCCTCCCCACAAAACCCATTCGCCCTAGAAACCCTTTTCGTTTGCAAACCTTTCCCCAAAAGAAATTATAAAATTAATTCCCTCGCTTTTCCCCGGTATTTTTAATTTTTACAAAATTTCCCACCCTTATCCCCTCCCAATCTTATGTGGGGTTTCACGCCACCCCCTTGCATTAATTCGGGACGAGGGGCCCACACCCACAAAACCCGTTTTCCCGGGGGATTTTTTTAAAAAACATTGCTTACCTTTAAAACTTAAACCACAACAGTCTTCACATCCACAAAGCCCCATGCCCCCCCCAAACCTTTTGCGGTTTACCCCCCCTTTCCCCTCCCCCCCCCAAAGGGACCCCTTTCCCCCCTCCCCCGAATATACCTCGGGCTTAACATATAGCGCCTTACCCTAGACCCTAATGAAATTCAATCCCAGTCCCCCCTGCCTTACCCCCGGGTCATTATTTCTTCTTTTCCCCAAAACCCAAACCCCCCCCTTCCCCATTGGGGCCCCACACTTTCCTTTAAAGACCCTTCTTTGCATTTCCAAATTTTCCTGACTTTGAAAGGGGTAAATTTCCCCCCCCATTTCCCCACCCCTTTTACTATAAATCAGGTATTTCCCCCAAAACCCTTTATGAAAGGGTTTTCTTTCCCGGGCCCCTTTGACTCCTCAGCCTACTCAAAGCTTTTCCCCCCATTACCTTTTTGGGAATTAACCCTCCTGTTTCCCCTTTTGCATCTGCCAAAAAAAAAAACCCCACAATCTTTACCCAATCTACAGTTTTTTCCAAACCCAACCCTCCCCAAAGGTTTCCCCCCCTTAAAAAAAACCCCCAAACCTCCAAAAAAACCGGATTTCTGCTTATTAACCCCCCCCCCAGTGAAATTCCCAAAAATTCAATTCCCTTCCCACTTTTTTTTAAATCTTAAAATCCTTTAAAGTAAAACGTTGAAATCATCTACATAACCAAAATTTTCCCCACAATATCCTAAAATCCCCCCCAAACCTTCCCATCCCCCCATAAACCCCAGAACTAAAAAGGATTCTGCATAAGCAAAAGGGTATTTGGCGGGGAGGGGACCCCCCTCCCCCTTAAACCCCCCCCAATGTTACTAAAATTCCCACCCCTCCCTTTTTCCTGTACTCTCATTGATGCATTCTAATCAAAGTTCCCCCATCCAAAACCACCCCCCCTCCAAAAACCCTTTCTCACCTACTCTCAATCAAAAATTTTCCCCCTACCCAAAATTTTCAAAAACCCTTTCCCCCTTTCCCGGCCTAGAATACCCCCCTTGTTCCCTACCCCCAAGGGGAAACCCTGAATACGACCATGCCCTCCCCCGATACTCCCCCCCGGATATCAAAACTGTCCCCCATGATCACCGCCCCCATGTCTTCTTCAGTCTATTCCCCCAAAATTTTCCCGCAAAAAACCCTTGTAATCAGCGCACATCAAAGATTTTGGGCAGGGGAAAGGCACTAAAACCCCTTTTCCCCCCCCCTTTTTTGGCACCAAAACTAGGGACCCCCGTCCCTTTGGGCGATACCCAAAACCCTCACTAGTTAACTTATGGTCCAATGCCAAACAAAAACTGCCAAATTTCCCCCCCCAATTGTGCTCTAAAAAAATTCATTTGGTATCCCGGGTTTTCCGGGGTTTTTTCCCCGGTTACTCACCCGGGAAAAACTCCCCTTTTTCCACCAAAAACCCCAAATTACCAACCCCCCAAACCCCCCCACTTTTCCCCTGCCTAAATTTTAAAACGCTAGGGAACCCCCCTTAAAAAAATTACCCCTCCCGGAACCCCCCTCCCTCCAACCCCTTTTCTCTCTAAAACACTATCAGCATGGGAAAATTCATACTTTCCGTATTGGATAGGACTGGGCCCCACTGGATACCCTCCCCCCCCCAGGGTTGTCTCCCAATTTTAGAATGGGGGGTTTTCAATTTTGTTCCCGGGCCCCAAATTTTCGGTAAAAAAAAATACCAGACGGTTATCACCCCACAAAAATCCTCTAAACCCCCCCCCTAACCCCCCAAATTTCCTTTAAACCCATTTATTGTGTAATTCGCTATTCTACTCCTCCTTTGTCCATATATCCCCTTTCCCAAACCCCCCCCCCAAACATTAAAAATCTTGCAACGTCCCTCCAGAAAAATTTTTCAAACCCCCAAAAAAACCACCCGCCTCCTCCTTTTCCCCCAGCCTTAAAAAAAATTCGCCCAAATTAAAAGGGTTTTTCCTGCTTTCCCCCAACTAACAGGGTCTTCTCCCCCGTTTCCTAAACCTCCCAAAAAGGCAACCCCCAATCACTGAAAAAAAAGGCCCCCCCCCCTCCTCCTTTAGAAGCCTTACATTTAAATTTTCCCGTACCCAGAATAAATACGCACCACTCCACCCACATCAAAAAATTTCTTTTTACGGCCCCTGTTTATCAGAAAAAACCTTTAAACGAAAGGTTTGCCTTCCAAAAATTCCCATACCCTGCTTAATTTAAATTCTGTCTAATCGCGCTTCATACCCCCACGGACGAAATGTTTTGCCTTTCCCCTAGGTAACCCCCCCTCCCCACCACATCAACAAAACCCCCAAAATCTGCCCAAAAAATTTCCCCAGCACACTCAGCACAAACCCGCCCCCCCGGTTGACATTCACACTCCCAATTTACCAAATTTTCCCAAACACCTTTTTATTACTGTTTAGCAGGCAAACCTTCAAGTGATACGCAATTACCTCTTTTGAAAAAAATCCCACTTTTTACCCGATATTACTAGTTGCTGGGGATGTAAACCCCCCACGAAAAAATAACTCGGGCTCCCCACCCCAGACGCCATCCCCCCACCCATTTCCCCCCACCCTCCCCCCTTCCCCCAACCCTTTACAAGCAAGGGGTGGTCTCCTTTACGCCCCAAATGCTACCCCCCCCTTTCAATTGCAAAAAACCCGGTTACATACATCCCCATTCCTTTACCCTCAAAACACTACCAGCCCCCGTGGGTTTTTGCTCTTGCAAAAAAATATGTCAAAAATCAAACCCCCTTAAAACCACTCCAAAACCCAAAATTTCTTTACCCCAGTCTTTAAGGGCCCTTAACCCCTTTAAACGTGCAAAATCCCGAAAATTTTAAAAAGGGGCGGGCCCTTTTCCCCATTTCCCCTGGGATTTACCCACCGCACTTTTCTTTTACGTGGTTTCCCTTTTCCAATCGAGGGTTTTTCCCGTGCAGTCACCTCCCCCCCCCCTTTCCCCAATTTTCTATCAGGCACACCTCTACCCCTTGGTCCCGGTCCACAACCGCCGCCCCTGACTTCTTCCCCGGCCTTTTGGGCCCCCGGGGGAATTTACCTCATCCCATCTCTGGGTGCCGCAGTTCTTTCCTAGAATCACACTTACACATATCACCCCCAGGGCCCAATTTTTCCCCCCCGTGTACTCCCGGCCACCACATGCTCTCGCCCCCCCTTATCAAAATCTTCCTCAACAAAATTTTTTTGTCCCCCCAAAGTTCCGTTCAATGAACTGAGGGGCCCCTTTTGGACAGGGTTCCTCCTATCCCAAAAAATTTCCTTTTAAAATTTTGCCAATAAAACCCCTCCTGGGTTGAAAACTTCCGGGCGAAAGTCTCCTCAGAGTCAAACCTTTTTAAAATCCCCCGGGCCCCCCCTGGGGGGGTGACATGTCTCCGCCGCCCCAACCCCCCGGTGGGCCCCTTCGCTCCCGAGGTCATTTTCCCCGGCCTTTCCCCAGGCATTTAGGGGCCAAAGGGACCAAATTCACGGGCTGTTGAATCACAAATTGGGAAAAATGTCCCGGGGAAATTTGGGAAGCCCACCTCCAGGACACTGGGTGCCATGGTTATAAGAGTACTTGCGGGGAAAAGTTTTCCGTTGCCCGGCCCTAGTACCCCACAAACCTGTGGGTTTTTACAACCGTCCCTGTAACATAGGGTGGGGATAGGCCTTGTTTAAAAATTCATTTTTAAGGGTTTTTAAGAACCTTCCCGGGATTTTTTATATGGACCATCCCCCCACACCCCCTTGTTGCCCGAATGCACTGTCCCCTAACTTCGAAAAAAAAAAAATTTCCCGCAAAGGGCCCTAAGCCGTAGGCCCCGAAGGGTACATTTTCCCTTTCCCTTCCCCCCATTTTTGAAAGTACTTTGAGACCCTCATGTAACCCCAACATCCATCGTTGAATTCACCCCTCATGCGTTTTTTCCTGGGGTTTAAAGCTCGGGAAAAATTTTTGTGTAGGGGGAAACGGAAACCGTAGAAATTTACAAAAGGGTTTTTTGTTAAAAACCCTTTAAAGGGCCCCGCCCCTACAAATTCCTCGTTGGGGGACAAAATGTATCCCTGATGATGTTAGGAGAAGGAAAGTTCTCGTATCCCCCACTTTGTTCCCCGAACCCGCTTTTATGCCCGGATAGTATTCACTCTCCGTACTGTATGTTTGCCCTTTTTTTTTGATATCCCAATGACAGGCACGCCTCCATCCCTTAAAAGGTTTTTTGCTGAACTAAAAGGTTTTCTGCCTGAAGAAGCCAGAAAAGGGGGGGTTTCCGAGGAAAAAAAACCGCAACCCCCACCCTGGTCAGGCGCGAATAGGAGGTTTGGGTCAGGCTTTCTCAGAGGGGTTTTTTAGAATGTTTAATTAGGGGTTCTCGTTAAAACCCGTGATTGGGAAAAAAGGGGTGAGGGGAAGGGGTTTTCATTTGGTTGGGGGAGTCAGGGGGGAACCCCCCGGGTCGCCCCCTGGGGGGGGGGGTCGTATTGGAAATGTTGGGAAAGTGGGTTTGGAATGGTTTTTCCCGGGGTTTTTTTTGGGGCCCCTTTTTGGCATCCAAGGGGTTTGGAATTTTAGAGCCAAAAGGTTCGTTAAAGGTTGATATAACACTTTTTTAGAATTTTTAGGTATAAATAAGTAGATTTTTTTTTTATAAAATTTGGGTGTGAAACGTCTTTTTTATAACATGATTCTTTGGAAAAAAAATTTAAATTTTTTTGCGAAATGAAGTGTGTTTTAGTTTTTTTTTTATGTTTCGTGGGGGTTTTTGAAAGATGAGAATTTTTTTTAAATTAAAATACGGTTTTTCATTGTGCATACAGTGCATTGAATTTTAAAGTTTTTAATTTTTTTGGGAAAAAATTTTTTTTTTGTTCGTGTGGGGTTTTTTGTGTGTGGGTTTTGGGTGTGGGTGTTTTGGGGGGTGGATGTGTTTTATATAAATATATTCTCTTTCTATTGTTTTTGAAACCTTTTGTCAAAGGGTCCCGACGTTATGTAATACTTTATTATGGCATGATTGTTTTTTTTTTTAAAGTTTTTTTAAATTAAAGGGGTTTTCCCTGATACCGGGTTTTGGGGTTCAGCAAGGGTTTTTGATTTAATTTTAGTCTTTTATTTGGTTTCGGAAAAACCCCTTATTGCAGTTTTTTTTTTGTGGGCGTTGTTTCCCTTTGTTCTGAAATTTTTTATTTTGGGGTTTGTAAAAAGTATAGAGCTTGTTATTGTGTTCTTTAAACTGTATTCTTTTTTTTGGTTTTTTGTATGTTGGGATAGGGTTTAGCTGTATTTTTTTTTTTTTATTTAAAAGACACAATTTTGTTTACCTTAAATATGAAACAAAAACAGCTCCACGTTCCCTATCCCATCACTAACTTATACAAAAAAACCCTCTTAACTTAAATTTTTGTCCCCCAAAAATGAAATTACATGAGACTACCGAAGGACAACCCTTCTGAACATACAGGTGAGTTTATAAATTTTCATAGATACATCCAGTTTCTTACACAAAAGGCTATATAACCCAAAAGAATTCCAACGTTTTACATTTTACTGAAAGTTTATATACAAAGCCCTTCTATAAAATCCATCCCTGCCCCTCATTTTTTTACAACAAATACAAGGATTTAAAAGTGATAATAAAAATAGAAAATATACGGGGTATTAACAAAAATTCCCCTCCACACAATCCCCGTCTAAATAACACTATGTATGGGATATTCCCACCATTAACATCCAAAAAACATGACCCCCCAAATCCCCCCCCATATAATTAATAAAGCCGTGCCCAAAAATATTTCATGCACCTTTTGAAAAAAAAGCCATAATGCCAAACAAAACAAGATTATCCCTTACCTCATTAAACCTAATGAGAAAAAAACCAAAATTTGGGGAGCATAAACTACAAAACAAAATTAAAATACATAGGCACAGATATTACATTAAAACTAACACCACCCTTTTTAATGGAAGAATAAACACCACAATATTTAACTCAATATTGATAAAAAATTCGCTGCCTGACCACGGTAAATGCGGTTGTGCTCTGCACCCCTTGCTGTTCAGGGGAGCTACATCTTTTGTCAAAGCCATTGAGTATGAGGACGTTGTGCGCTCATTTTCCAACAGGCGTGCCCCTTGAACAGGCGCATCAACACGTTTTTCGTTGGTTTTTCCCGGGGGCTGTCCGGGAGCCCGAGGTTTTTTTTTTTAAACCCGGCGATTATCCGTGCCCCCTGGGTATCGCAAATGAAGAGTAGTGGTGTGCATTTAAAAGGGAGGGCATGGATTTTCGTTAAAATGACGTCACGAATGTCTACGAAGCGGGTGGTGGTAAGTATCAAGGCCCTTAAGCCGTAAATTCACTGTATCGTAGGGTTTCATGATGATCACGATATACCAGGGTAAAAATCAAGAATGTGCCTTTTGAAGCGACTGATTTTTTTTAAAAAGAGAATACTTTAATTAGGGTGGGGTTATATGGCCTTGCAGGTCGGGGGGCCGCAGGCCTTATGGGGAATTTTGGAGGGAACATATTCAGTCAAAATGACCTTACGTACCCCATACCCCTAATTTTTTGCAAATTCGAACTAAGTATATGAAACATATGGGGGGCACGTGTACGTGTCGGCTGGGGGGTTTTTGACCCATAGTGCACAGTGTGGGTAAGCGCGGGGGAATCTCCAAAATCAAACGCAACAATGGGAAGGGGTCGAGGAAGTTGAGGGACGAAAAACAGTTTTTATGTTCCCCGCCCTTACAAGGTCATTTGGGTGAAGAGGTAGAAAAAGCGCAGGGAATTTTTTGGGAGGATGCAAAACAGCGGAAGAATCCCCGTCACGGGACAAAAATAAAGTATTTGAAGGGGACTCTGCCCACTAGGGGGGGGAAAGAGGTTTTTAGCGGGCCCTTTTAGTGAAGGCCTGGAGTTTTGTTAGACGATCGTTTCGTCAACCCGTGTGGGGGTCGGTGAATTTTGGGGATGGGTTTAAAACATCATGGTGGGCGACGGAGGGAAGCTTGAGTCTAGTGTGTCGCAGGGTTTATAAAGGTAAATGTGCAAAATGGAGTGCATCACGATAGTACTAAAGAAACCCCAAAGCGGGTGGGGGGTTTGACGGGGGAAAAGCGAACTGCGCCCCCATCAGACTCAGACGACGTGTTTTACTCCTGCCCAAAGGGCCGGAAAAAATTTCTTTGGGGGGTTTTGTACAGGGGAAAGGAAAAAAGTAAATCACGAAACAAGGTTTATCAAGGAATTCATAAAAAAGGGGGGGGGAAAGAGGTGGTGTAAAATGTAAAATTGAAAAGTCTATATCTAGAACAAAAAGGAAAACCCCTTTAAATTTGATTTTAAGGTTTTGACAAAAAATATTAAGGGTTTAAAAATCTGAGCGGAAAGGGAAAGTGGTTTAATGAATTTTTGGGCTTTTAGATGGGGATTGGTATTTATCCAAGAACACAATTAAGATTGGTTTGATTTTAAAAGGGAGGGTTTTTGATGTGTATATGGAATTGCGACGGGGTTTAAAGGGGAGGCGTCGCCATTTGGAAAAGGGAAAAAATAGCCCGTTTGTATCGCCATAGTGAAAGGGGGGAGGGGAGAGTGATTAGGGTGGATTTTTTATGGGGTAGAGCAACATAAGTTTTGTTTGTATATGGGCCGGGCCCCGGGGGAATGTACGATTAAAAAATTTTTGTACAAGATGTATTAGTATATTTTCTACTATTTCCCCAAATTAGCGATAACGGGGGGGCGACGGGAATTGTGTAATACGACGAAAAATGTGGGCCCGGGGAGGGGGGTTGTTGCTTGGGGGACCCTGGGGGTTTTTTTGACGAGTGGGGTTTTTAAATGGATGTGTGGGGGGGGGGTGGCATGGTGGAGCATACTTTTTTTAGCAGTTTATCCCGGCGAGATTGGATAGAATGTTTTCTAGTGCGATTACAGTGGGGAAGGGGAATGTAAAATGTTTTTTTGGGACACAGGGGAGTTGTAATGGATGTAGATATTGAGGGTGTGGCCTAAAAAGGGGTCCATTTTTTTGGGAAAAAAAAAATGTAAAGTTATTAAAGAGGAGGAAAGTCTTTGTTTTTTTTGGGCATATGTGGGAACGCCTTGAGGTTTTAAGCCCCCGGGGAGAGTGGATTTGGGTTTAAATTTGGTGGGAAACGATAGCCAAAAAGCGAATTAAGGAATATTATATTAGTAAAGGAGTGAGATATAGTCAGTTACAAGGGTTTTCCAACGTTTTTTAGAGGGGGGCATTGCGCGACTGCTATGTACAAGCGAATGCTAATTATCCTGTTATAAAAAATTGAAAGAATTAAAGGGAGCAACTACGAAATTTCAAAACAAAAAGGTTTTTGATGGGAAAGGCTTAAGGGGGGAATCGAAGAGTTTTGTGGGGAAATCGGCCGTCGGCGGTTTTGTTGAGGAATCAACACAGCGCGCAAAGCAATGGAGTTAAGGGGTTGAATGTTGGGTGGGGATGCGGGGGTATAGAGTGAAAGGTGTTGGCGAGACGGAGGGTATGAGTGGGAAATATAGTGTTTGGGGGTTAAATTGAAAACGAAAAAAGTGTGGGAATAAGTAAAAATGCATTGCAGTCAAGGTAGGTTGTGCAGTGTGGTGGGGACTGAAACGTTTTTGGGGGGGGAGGGGCCGATAACGGAGTGGAGACTTGGGAGGGTTTATCTGGGGGGCAATTGGGTAAGGGCCCCGGAATTTTATGGGGTTTTTCCCAGCGACTTTTATCTTCAAAATTGGAACGTTTTAAAGGGGTTTTTTGGACTTTATTCAAAAATGAAAACGGGATGGGGTTTTAGGGGAACAACAAAGGTTGGCTTTGGGGTCCCCGTTTCCCAAAGGTGAGCCATTAACGGGTTTGTTATGTGCAATCCGTTATTAGTGGTGACAAAAATTTTTTGGAAAGGGTTTGGGTAAAAAAATAAAAAAGTTTCCCGGGCAGAGGATTGACAAAGGGCAATATGGGGGGCCGGGAGGCTTGATGAGGTCACGGTATATTAGAAGTTTTTTTTGAAGAAAGAGTAAGTTTTTAAGGGGGGGGGGGGGTTTTGGCATAGATTGGGGGGGCGGCATATGATAGTGTGGGAAAGGGGGGACGTTATGGAAGTCATGAGTGGCAGGGGGTTTTGGGGGGGGAAATTATATCATGGGGCCCAAAATTAATGTATCAGGAGGGGAACCTTGCGTTGCAGGTGAATGGAGGGTTGGGGGGATCGAAATTTAGATGGGGGAAAGGGGTTTGCGTCAAGGTTTTTTCCCCCTTTCACAAATATTTTTTGTTGTTTTCAAAAATCCCTTTTATAGAGGGGAAAAGGGGTTTTTTTGGAAGCAAAGGGGGATGGGTTGTAAGGGATAGGGGGGGCGGGCATTGTTGGATAGTCGACGAACGACGATTTTGGTGAGAAAACTTGGATTTGATTCGGGGAGAACGTTAGGAAAGTTTTTGAAAAAAGGTACTGGCATGCGATCAACATGGGGAAAAAAAAAAGATATGATCTTGGGGGAAAAAGGGGACGTGAGGACGGAAAAGGTTCTGAAAGGGGGGGGAAAAAGGGTGGGCCCAAAAAAAAATATGTGGGATGTTTTATGTAAAGAATCAAGTTAGCACAGCAAAATAATTCCGTGCGTACGTTATATTTTTTCTGAAGCGCCCCCGGTTTAAAGTGCTAATTTAAGTTTGCAACAAAGGGTGATTACAACGAAAGTCTATTATTAGTAAATATGGCATGTTACGGGAATATTTCCGATACTTTGTTTTTGAGTTAAAAAGGTACAAAAAAGTGTTTTTTAGATTCATTTGGGGAACGGGAGCGAAATGGTTTAAATAGAGCGGTTGTCACACCCCGTTGGCCCTGGAGGGCTGGGTTTTAAGATGTCGAAAAAAAGGGGGTAATAATTTTGATTTAAAAAAAATAGATAAGCGGGGGGGGAGGGGTGAAAGGAGACGGTCTTCATAGGATACATCAGGATATGCGACGGTGGTGGGGGGGTAGGGTTATGATAGGGAGGGAATGTTTGGGGATTTATAAACGTGAGGGAACCTTTACATATTAAATTGAGAAATCTTTAAAGGGGAGATGGTAAGGCTTTGGGAGCGGGGTAAAAAGGAGTTTTCCATGTATGTTGGCGTAATTTTGGGGGGGGCGTTTTTTTTTTTAAAAAAAATTGGTTTAAAAAACCCAAAGTCAAGAATTTGTATAGATTTTTACAGGAATTTGCCCTAGGAAAGGTTTTTTTTTTCCATAGGGGGAATAGAGAGGATGGGGGGAAAGCAAGGGTTTGGTGGATTGGGGGACTATTTATCATACGGTGTATTTTTGCGATTTTATTGAACTTATAGGGTTTGGATGGGTAAGGTTTTAAGGTAGGGGGGGGGGGGGTTTGCAGTCTTGGGGTTTTAAGTTTAGATTTTAACTGGGGGAATAAAAGGGTTGAGAATGCGATTTGGGTTTTATGATTACGGGGTTTTTATATATGATGTGGGCTTGAGGGGGGGGACGTGCGTGAAGAATTTAATGCTTGGGAGAAAATTTTTTAAACACATTAGGGAATAAAAAGGGGGTTGGAGGGGATGGGAGAGAGATTTTTGGGGGGTTATCGAAATTTTACATTAAGGGGATTTAAAGGAAAATTCAAAAAGGGTAAGGGACACAAGGGGGGGTATTTTCCCAAACATGGGGTGAGCATGGAGGCTGTTTTTAAAGGTGTTTAATTTAGTTTTTTTATTATGGGCAATTTTGGTTATTGCCCCGAGGGTTTCAGGGGAACAAAAAGTTTCATTTTGAAATGGTTGCACTACGATTGCATATTAAACATTTTTCATGCATAAATCATTTCAAGGACTTTATGGAAATTTTTAATGCTCAAAAATGTTATAGGGGTCTTTAATGATTTTGATTCAATTGTAATTTAAAAAAAAAAAAAAAAAAAAAAAAAAAAAAAAAAAAAAAAAAAAAAAAAAAAAAAAAAAAATTTTTTTTCCTAATAAGTAATTGGTTTTATTTTTTTATATTTTATTCGTGTTTAAAAGTGCTTTTCTAATATTTTATTACATGAAAATACTTGCTCATTTTTTTTTTAGTTTTCCCCTGAGATGTAAAATTTTACATCGTGTTTTGTTTGTTTTATTGGAGTTTTTTTTTTTGACTTTTTGTATTATCCGTTTCCCTTTTTTGATCCTAAATACCCAGTTAGTTAGATCTTTTTGATAAACGCCTAAAAAATTTAAAGTTTGGTATGTGGGCTCTGTTAAACACCCGAGATCTTGATTTAGTCTCGCATACGTGTGGTTGACAGGCAGAAACCTCACCTATGTGTGCTTTTGTTGTGTGTCATTGTGTGTGTTTATTTTTTTTTTACTCTTGTTTTATTGTAAAACCCTTTTTTAAATTTCCAGTGTTTTATGTTTTGTATAAATAACCTTGTTAAGATGTTCTTTAAAAAAATAAAAAAATATCACTGTAATGTTTAGGTTGAGTGTGAGTGTGTATATTCACTGTAATATACGTTGTTTGTGGTGAGAGTGTATTACCATTTTAATATACAGTGTGTTTTTGGTTGTGTGTTTACCACTGTGCATAGGTATAATTAGGTTTGTGTTAAATGAAATTCTGTGCAATAAACTTTTGGTGTACTTTTTAATTAATTTCTGCATTTGTATGCACTGTTTTAAATAAAATAAAAAAAAAAAAAAAAATATTGATAAAACATCAACCAAAAATTCAAATGTCCCGAACTCTTGTATAACATGGATTTTACACGTGAAAAATTTTGGAATACACTACATGCTCCCAACTTTTGAAGACCATAAAAATATTTAATATAAACCCAAGACAAAAATTTTTTAATTGAAAAATATAATGGGGTTTTCCCCCACAAGGACGGGGCAAAACATTGAATACCAAACGGTAACCCCTACCTCTTAAATAAACCTAGCCAAGATCAAAATTGTTTAAAGACGGACCCAAAACCTAATCCCCCTATCTAAAGCAAAATTAAAAAATCCTTGACATAGTCATATTCTTCACAAAAAACGTGGCAAAAGTATTACAAACCTTTTCATAGAGGGATGTTTTTTAATCCCTGTTTTTTTTATTCTAAAGAAAAGCGAAGCCACAAGGCCCTATAAGGAAAGTACTTGCAGTAATTTTAAAAATACGAAATACAAGATCATCTTTCTAAGTACTCATGACTACAGTGTTTCTTGCTTTAAATTTAAAAAAATTTTTAAAAAACCCCTTTCAATTCCCAAAAAAGGATTCTAGTATTCACTGGCAGTACATTTTTTACATGTTCAGTACTGCTTGTCCAAAAAAAAAAACCCCAACGCCCGTAACCCCCCAAACCCGCAGTGAGTGCAATAATATACCCAAAACAAAATATGTAAAAGCAGCGTTCCATATGCTGAAATTTAACCCAAAGGGACTGACGCCAAAAACCCAAAATCTCTGCAGGAGCATAAAAACCCTTTTTTTTATAATGTATGCTCTCACTAGCTCACCCTCTCCTCACCTTCCACACTGCCTAGGCATACCTTACACCCCCCCTCACAAAAAAGGAGACCATTCCCTTGCCCCCCCCCTGTTCCCTGAGAAGTTGTGCAACAGTAAAAATTACGATAACCTATCGAAAAACTTGATTCCCATCTCCCCCCATATATTAACCTATTCCTACACCTTGTCCTAAAAAACCTCGCTGCTAACGCTTTTATCCTCAACTGCCCTGAAATCTGCCTCATACCCCAAGAAACATGCAAATAATCTGCCATAACATACATCAGAGCCCTGCCCACTTCACTTGCTACCCCACTAACATCCATCGACAAAGATCTAAGAAAAGACCAACTCCCCCCCCAACAGCCTAATAACCCCCGCCATCCAGACTCTCACCACGCCCAAAGATGAACAAAAATATACTACATGATATGCAGTTTCCTCCTCCCCACAGAATAAACATGTTGCCTCTCTTACCAACCCCATCTTATGCAACATGTGCTTAGATGCCACCACACCCATAAGAAAACGGTACACCATCTCCCTAACCCTTGCTGTATTCCTAAGCGTCCTGACTCCCTCCATATGACCTCCAGTTATACATAGGGGTATACTGCAACCCCCTGCAATACACCCCTTCCCCACACCACACACACCACTGTGTTTACCTTCAACCTGTTTACCTGCCCCACTGTCAACATGAATCTTATTACATCTTCACACTTTCCCAAATCCCTACCACTCCACCAGTTTCTAGCATCCCTCATCACCCTATCCACCCTAACACCCCTCCCCCCCCCCACCCTTAGATACCTCTGCTTAATATATAATGCCATTACCCTAGGCCCTAAGGCCAACAAACCTAGTCCCCCCGTTTCACCTCCGTCATGACCACATCCTTGGACAACCAGGCCCTCCCAAACCC
Source organism: Cherax quadricarinatus (assembly GCF_026875155.1). Classification (NCBI taxonomy): domain Eukaryota; kingdom Metazoa; phylum Arthropoda; class Malacostraca; order Decapoda; family Parastacidae; genus Cherax; species Cherax quadricarinatus. The sequence continues at coordinate 1,588 of NW_026498236.1, read as the reverse complement.
CCACACAAACCTCAACACCCTCCTCTGTATTTCCTGTATATCCTGCCCCTCAAAGGGAACACCTCCGCTACACCCCAGACCTTACTATACACCACCGAGTTAATTACCAACGCCCTCTGCTGTAACGCCACTTCACTGACCCTCAAACCTTTTAACTTTCCTATAACCCTACTCGTGACTGCTTCTGAGTTAATCCGCCTACATTCCTGAAAACTGCTTCATATACCATATCCCACACACCCTAATTCTGTCAACAAACCGTCCATCCAATTCTCCCCCCAATCTCCCCCAACCCAAATGTTCCTACTTCCAAAAACCCCTAGACTTCGCTAAATTAACTACATTCCTGAAACATTCCCAAAACTCCGTATGACCTCTCCCACCCTTCTTTAAGGCCTCCCCACTCGTAACTAACCAGTTGTATCTTTCCACATAACCTACTATGCCCCCCATACTTCCCCCCCTACCCCCGCAATTCCTCGCCCAAACAGCCTCAAAGAAAGGATGTTGCACACATGCAAAGAGCACTGTGACAGCGGGCAACCCTGCCTTAATCCCTGTTCTATCATCACCGCCCCCCCAGCTTACCATTAACCTGCACCCTCATAACAGCCCCCTCATTACAGTGTGCCACCCACCTCACTACCCCCCCTCCAAAACCCAAACTCTCCAAAACAGCCCCACAAAAAGTCCCTCTTCACAGAGTCATATGCCTGTGCCCAATCCAAGCCAAGTACGCCCCCTCCCTGACAGTTCTCTATAAAATCCCTTATCCCACTGTGCCCATTCTTCATAGTCCGTCCCGGAATCCATACTGTCCCTCATGTACGCTACCCCAATTTTCCTTCTTTAGCCCCGGTTCCCCAATACCTTCGCAAAAATTTTTGTAAACCGTGCCACATTAACGACAAAAGGCTGATAATCTCCCAAACCCTTCTCCTCTCCCCCCTTCTTTTTGGCACCAAGACAACGACCCCAGTTCTCTGTGTTTGCGCCATTCTGCCCCATTTCAACATATAATTCAGAACCGCCACTAGGCACTCCCTCAGAACCTCCAATTTTGCTTTGTAAAATCATTAGATAACCCATCTATTCCCGGTGCCTTCCCCTGACTCAACCCATTCACCCCTTCCCCCACCTCGCCCCGTTAATGCCTCCCTCCAACCACTCCCGATCCCCTGTCCTACCCTGGGAACCTTCATTTTGTTCTCAAACCCTTGAGTTTGAGAGGACGTGCGTTTCTGCTTACCCCTGTTTGTTAGTGCAGTTTATTTTCACAGCTGGTGCAGGCAAGCCGGAGACGCATAAACACAGTCTGTGGTTGAGCTTATCCTGGGGCTGTGACAGGAACTTCTCCAAAGGACCTGGTACTTTCCTGCAATCAAAGATAATATGGTATGTGACAGGAGATATATGGAGTAGCGCTGAATGCACGACAGGATCTTTGTAAGTTTAATTTGGCAAGTGTGTATGAGGCTGAGACAGGGAACTTTTTATTTTTGGGCCTGGTTTACACCTGCCTTTAACGGAAAATTAAAATGTCCCTTGGGCGGGGGGATTTGAATGACTTTTGGCAAAAAGGTTTGTC
>NW_026498232.1:0-10000 GCF_026875155.1 Cherax quadricarinatus | reverse complement strand
GGGACAGGTGGAAAGGAAAGATGTTATAGGGGAATATGAGAACGATTAGAAAAGCAGAATGAGGTAAAGGAATAAAGTTGGGAAGAGGAACGGGAATAGCGAAGAGTGCATTTGTTGAAGAGAAAACTGGGGAGGGGGCGGGGAGGAGCGAAAACTGAGGAGGAAGGGGGAGGAAGATAGATAGAACGGATACAGAGCCGGGAGGGGAGGGTGGGAGGGAGGATGGGAGGGAGGGGAGGGAGGGTGGAGAGGACGGGCAAGGGTGGGAGAGGCGTGGGAGGGAGAGAGTGATGGGAGGGAGGGAGGGAGGGGAGGGAGGGAGGGGAGGAAGAGAGTTGTTGTAAGATTGTGCTGTGTGGGTAAGCACGTGTCTGGGTGACACTGAAGGATGCCACTGTCGACCTAGTGATCCCCAGCCTGGCTGGAAGGAGGGAAAGTGGTAAGGAAAGCAGGGAGGGAAGCTGGAGGAAGATGGGAAGTGGGGAAGTGAAGCAGGAAGTGAAGCAGGGAAGGAAGAGGGAAAGGAGAAGCAGGGAAGGGTAAGAGGAAGGGAAGCAGGGAAGGGAGCGGAAGGAGAAGGGAGTGAGAGAGAGAGGTAAGGGAAGCTTTTACATATCAGCTACCCAGCAATCAACAAAGACTAATCCAAATATTACTTAACACAGTAGGTAAAAGTTGGTACTGAGAAAAAGTATCAAGAGTGAAGGAACTTTACAAAGAGTAAACACTATGTGTAGACAATCTTACAGCTACTTATTTACATTCCCTAAACACTGGTTCTCTATCAGAGTTAGGAGCACAGATTCCAATTTTGCAAAGTGATAAGTTTCCTTTATTTATATTTTGTGGGACATCCTCTATGTGGGTGAGGATCTGAGGGGGGGCCTGAGTTTTGATTTTTACCATTGGAGACCCAGAAAGATCATTCATCCATTCGGACTGTTTCGTCGGCCACCAACTGGAACAAGACAGAAACAAGTGTTAATAACATTGTGTCTGTGTCTGTGTAACAGAGAAGATCCCAAGCCGCAGTGCATGATATCTCTATATATTAATGTCCTGGGGGTTGGATACGCGTAGAGTGCTGCGCTTCACTAATAAATAAGTACACTTGTTACAAATATTTATCATTCACAGCAGCATATTGTAGATTTATCCCTCCAGGATAACCCCATAAATAAAAGTCCAAAGTGACCTTATTTCCACTGGGGTCTTGTAATAAACTTATTTAATTTATTAAAGTTTTAAAACTGCTAAGTAACCTAATGTTATTGAGGCTCATTATTATTAAAACAGTAAACAGTCGTTACCTTTGTAACTTGTTCAGTAGCACAACTTTACGGTCCAGTACATGCATCAGTTTTGTACCTATGTAACCTAAGATACAATCCCACACCTGGGTTCAGGTGCATAATAAATATGTTAGACTAACATTACTATAGTCATAACTAAGCGGTAAACCAACATGGGTTCATACAGCAATTTATTTAGACACAGGTACAAGCTACACATTGTGTAAAAGTACCTAGGAATATCCCCCACTAAAAAATCAGACAAGAGGGTTTCATTTTCTCTGTGGTTATACAGCACTGATTGAGGTATTGCAGAGTGACACTAAGTGCATGTACCAACGGACACGAATGAAACTATTTAAGACTGTGATAAATTACGTTAAGGGCTGTATTGTAAAACAGTTTTGAAGCGTACCAAACTTGCAAGATGATGTTTCAGAACTTTGTGTAACAGCGGGAGAAAGAGAGAGAGATAGAGATCGAGCTGGAGTGAGAGAAGAGATGGAGAGAGAGAGATAGAGGAGAGAGGTAGTGAGAGAGAGTGAGAGAGATGTGTTGAGAGAGAGAGAGAGTGGAGATACCTCTCGCTACCTCTTACGGGCGAAGATGAGGACTCATTTTTCACACATTCTCAAAAACAAAAAAAGATATACTTATCTCCAAAGAGATGGAAAAACACTGAGATTAACATAAGTACATCAAATGTAGGAATGACAGGTTGTTAAGATTAATACAGTATAATGTAACTGTGGATAACGTTACACACTCTGTATCTTCACTCAAATACCGCTATCTATATTTTATTTATATATATCTATATATTATATTTATATATATATATATTTATAAATTTATTATATTTTTATATTAAATATATATATATTGCAACTTCACTGAATGGGTTACAATGTTATATGATGTATAATTATGTATTATTTAAATAAGGTTTATTACCTTTTCATTGAAATTTATATTGCTTATACTTTGCGATAATAGCTAAATCGTAAATATATATTGTTTTATATTATTATTTGACATTAGTTACTTTTGTTAGGTAGGATTGTATCCTTAATATATTATTTACTGTGCTCATCTTAGTTAGTCATGATTGTCTAACTACTGTAATTATCGCTCATTGGTAGTTACTCTGGCTGGCTCTTCTCTGTTGCTGGGCAGCAACTGTCCACGGAGATTTCACGTGATCGATGGGGGGTGTCATCACCTCGCCTGAAGTATTCAGTCTGGTCTAGACTCTCTTGGTGGTTGGTCGTATTCCTGGGTCAAGGGACCTAACTCTCCCTTACTGGCCCTTGTTGGAAGATCGTTCTCTTTGTTCCGGTGTAATTATGTTTTTAGGTTCTGGGAGACTCTGTTCACAGTACATTGTATAGACTTAGTGATTGTTCAATTGTTGTAATGAGGTTGTGTGTCTCTTATAGACCATGAGCAACTCAGGTCCTGAGCTTGTAATTTCTGACCTAAACTTGCACTGGTTACTGGTTGTACTGCCACAGTCGGGGTTTTTCCTTTATGTTGAACTTAGAATTCAGTAGTTATGGGGTGTTTTGTGGACTTTTGTGGAGGATCTCTGCGGATGGTCCTCTACTTAGTGTTCATTATATCATCTCTTTGATACTGATTCTGTGTCGCAGTTGACTTGTTATATTGCTATTGGGCTTTGCAGTCTTTTTATTGTTCAAGCAGCTGCTTCCTGATTTGCAAGTTGGTCAAGAAATTAGTTTTATGTGAGGACTTTGTCAGCACTTGTTTAAACGTCCTTGTCGAATCGTGAGACACAGCGAACTACTTAGAGCACTTACACACTACACACAAACTTATTTGTATTTTGTATCATTATTTATTAATGTTACCAGACGGGTCACTTTAGAATAAATGTGATATGTGCTTTCAGACTAAATAATTACTGTACACGAGAGATGTGATTATTTATTTTTTGAATTATTAATTTAATTTACTTTAATATTATTCCCTCTAGATGTTATTAATAATTTTATTAATTTTAATTTCTCTAGTTAGTAGCTTCTACCAGTTTGTAATCCTGAAAGCACTAATTAATTCTTACTGAATTCAATTGGATAATTGGACCAGGATACCGACCTACTTGTAACGAAAACCAGTAACAGGCTCTGCTGCGGCCTGCCACCCCCTCCTGGATGCTAAAGTGCAGTCCTTTTTTGTATTTCACGGGAGATCTTCTAAGCTTATAGAAGGTCGCGTTTTTTTGATAACAATCTATACAGTGGTCACCCCGCTTTTCGTAGTTCCGGCAATCGTTAAAATCTGCCAATCATCAGATGGTTATTTTCGTATATAAACTGGACTCGCTTTTCAATAGTTGACTCACAAAGTCGTAGTTCGTTCCGGACGCATACCCACGTGTGAGCCAGGGCCGGCAGCCAGTCTGCATTGTTTCACCAGTGACCAATGTGAAGGTCCCCTCAACGTGGCTCCAGCGAAATATTTCATTATATTACTTTATTTTAGTGCTTGGCAAGTACTAAATTAGCTACAATGGCTCCAAGAAACTCCTTGTGCCAAGCCTGGTAAAGAAGTGTGAGAAAACGGATTGAATTTAAGAAAACAATCACTTTGAACAATATGAATGTGGTACAGTGTGGCCGAAACTGTCTCCAGGGTGTATAAGAAACTACACAACTTATGTTTCATATAGTGACCAAGAAAAAGAAATAAATAAGGGATGCTAGTTGTTGCAAAGGGAGTATCCTATGCTGACAAAAAATGAGAATCACAGTACTGGAAGAGGTTGAGAAGTTATTCTTGGTGTGGTATAAATGAGAAAAAACAATTAGCAAGGTGATTACTCTTATGGACTTCGGATTTTTTAATATTTTTTGTGAAAAGGCAAGGGCAAGTTGCATGAAGATTTGTAAAGAAGACTGCCTTGCAATTAGTGAAGTGAGTGAATTAAAGGCAGCAACAGGATGGTTTGAGAAGATTTTTAAGAACCGTAATGGCATACACAGTGTGGATATGGCATGGTGAGGATGCCAGTTCGGGCCACCAAGGCGGCCTGAAAAATTGTGTATGAATTCCAGGAGTAATAGAGGCTGAAGACAGAAACGAACAAGTTTTCATTTGTGACGAAAAAGTCCTCTGTTGGAAAAAATGCCAAGGAGGAACCATTTCATTACCAAGAGGAAAAGGCAATCCGGATACAAGCCTATGAAGACAGCTGACGCTAATGTTCTGTGATAATGCTAGTGGCGGATTTCAAAGTGGAAGCCATTACTAGTGTTTACCCAATCTGAAAATCCCAGTGTGTTCAGGAAAAAACAATGTTATGAAGCGTAAATTGTGTGTGTTTTGAAAATCTAATAGTTAAGGCAAGGGTCAGAGGGAAATTTTCGTCTGTGTGGTTCAATGAAGTGTTTGGCCCTAGTGTGAAGGGAGTTATCTCCTGGAAAGAAATTGGGATTCTCAAGTGCCTGATAGTTATGGACTATGCTCCTGCTCATCGTCCAAACTTGGATGACCTAATTTTCGGAGGAGTTTGGGTTATCACTGTTAAAGTTTATTGACCCCGAAATACCACTCCTCTCCTGCAAACCATGGACCAGAGGTTTATTGCCAAACTTAAATAAACTCTACACAAATAGCAATGTTTCACAGGTGCTGACTGTGACCACTGACACCCACTTGGACCCTAAGGGAAATTTTGGAGAGAACCTCTCAGCATCTCCAATGCCATTAAACCCTTTTATGGTTATGGCGTGGGAGGGGAGTGGCACTACCAGGACTCTTTGTACTCTTGCCTGGAGTATTTTGAGCCAGATAGTGGTCGACAAGAGGGATTTGAAGAATTTGGGACTGACCCTAATTGAGCCTATGTCTGTTATAAAATCATTTGTGGCACTGGGAGTTCCTTGGGGTTTGGATGTGAGTTTGGAGGATGTGGAAGAATTGGTGGAAGACCACAATGGAAGAGTCCACCACTGAGGAGCTGACAAGAGCTTCAGCAGGAAGAGCACCATCGCAGCTCAGTATTTTTGCTGCAGAGGAGGAGGAAGAGAGAGATGGAAGGAAGGTGCCTTCCTTCAGAAATTAAAGAGGGATTTTTCACTATGTGGGGTAAGTTGGAAGCTTTATAGAGAAACATCACCCTAAAAAGGTTATTTGTGTGCAAGCCTGGTTGGCAAACATGTTTACAGTGACAAAGTCTTGGGCCATTTTAGGACGTGTTAAAGAGACGCCCTGACAACAGAGCTCCTCCACAGTTTTTTTGTGAGTCAGGACTTCCTGAGTGATTCTCAAAGGTGGTCCTAGTGGCATTAAGAAACAGAGAAGAGAAGGCAACACAGTAAGCAAATGCGTAAACTGAGGTGTTGTTGGAGGGGAATTTCCCCCTTCCAAACTATATACAATCCACTCTCACTCCTCCTCCAGTCGCCATTACACTAAGATGAATATCCAATAAAGGTAAGTGTATGCTGGTTAAAATGTTTCATTCATGCATTCTCCCATTTGTTTTGTTTACTGTACTTACATGCTTATTTCATGTTAAAAAATTTTTTGTTTATAATACCTTATGGGTATCAAGAACGGTATTAATTGAATTTACATTATTTCTTTTGGGGCAAATTGGATTGTAAATCGTAAATTTCGTTTATAGTAACAACTCCAGGAACGGATTAATTATGAACAACGAGGGACCACTGTATATATATTTATATATTTATATGTCGTGCCGAATAGGCAAAATTGGTCGATTAGCAAGAACTCGTTTAAAATTAAGTCATTTCTAAAACTTTCTTTTATACGTTTAAAGATATATTTGTGGAAAATACTGTATATATTTTCCAGAAATTCAGTATTTATAGGTAAATAGATGGCCATACTGTATTTAATAATATTTATGTCATAGAAAACGGAAAGCCTGCATCTGCGCAGATGAGACTCGCCCATCTTGGTTTGACTATTTTGAACAGAACGTTTAGAAAGTGAATGGGATGAAATTTTTGTGTCTAGAGGGTTAAAATTGGGCTGACACTCTCAATAGGAGGCGATATTGGTGGATGTGCATTCCTGATAACTTGATGCATATCAGACGGAATGGACAAGAACAGCTCCAGGAAACCATCAGTTAGCTCTCTAGATTTGTGTGTATCTCTGGCCAGCATTATTTTCATTGATTTATTTAGAGTGAAGGTTTTCTGAGTATGATACACATTAATCTCAAGTCAAATTGAGGTGAGTTGATATTAAGATATATTTCCTATGTTTTGTAATTGTGTCATATATATAACCATTTATTTATTTTTTAATATAACAGTCCACATAATTTATATATGTTTTCAAACATTTCTCTGGTATATGTATATTCGTTTATTTAATGAAGGGGTCCCAGAGCTATAGTGGATTATGACGATCGGTAGGTTCGAAGGGGGACATTTTTTTTGAGACCTAGGTGTCCCAAAATTCTCTTGTCTAACTGATAAATAATAATTATCTTTGTTCATTTACGGTTTTTGTATATAATGATACATTAGCTAAATGCAATTTCCACATTTAATTAAGCCTTTGGTCCTTGAACCGGGATGTAATTAGTGAAGTCATTAGATAATTACTTAATAATTATAGGTGAAATGACAGAAGGTGGTTGGATGTTAAGTTCACCAATTTACTTAAAAGAGTATGGAATTATATAATTTCAATATAAAATTTTGCATAAGCAATGCTCAGTCTGGCAAAGTTTTATTTATTTGTATTAATACTAATTTGATAAGGACTATATTATAGGCCAAGATTTTTTTCAGTGTATGTGTAATTGATTAAGGACAAGTGTGGATAAAGAGTATATTGTGTTTTGATATTAATTTTGCTATGCCAAATTATGGCAAGGATTTATATTTGTTTATATTAATTTGATTAAGCACAATTTTGGCCAAGATTTATTATCAGGTATGGTGTAATTGATAAGCCATGTGTAGCTATTATTAATGTGTATATTAATTTTGCCTATGCCAATTTCTGGCAAGGATTTCATACTTTGTTTAATATTATTTTGAATTAGCCAAGTTTGTTTTAATGGTACATTTAAAATTATTATTTTAGACATTAATTGCTAGCTCAAGTAGCTGGAATTTCATTACAAAGGTAAGTTGTACTATTTACCTTTATAAAGTGGCATAATTTAGTACAATAAATCAGTGTTATTAAGTTGATTTTATCTACATTGCATCATGGCTGAAAATGAGGAAATTTAATATAGAAATACAAACATATAGAATTATAGAGCAAAGGAAAGCATACTAGCAGCTAAGAAAGGGTCATGTAACCTAAAGATTCAATAAATGTTTTTGGAATTAATGAATCAAGAAACTGTGGATTTGATGAGATTTAATATTGTATTTAGATATGCTCTTAGGTAATTGATATGATTCTACAAATTATATTTAACAACAAATTTGAAGGAGATTTTTTAGTGAAACTCTGTAGATGAGGGACTGAAGTAGATATCATAATTAATCTGTGTTTATGAATTAGAAGGAAAAGTTCTTTCTTGTAAACAGTCACGCCCTTGATCTAAATTAAAATGTGTTAAACCAGGCAGTAATTACAGTCTGCTCCAAATCAAAAATATGTCTTTGCCAAAACTCCCAGAACTATGTTTACTGTGGTTTAAATCCGCGTGATATTGGAGAATTTGGTTCAATTTTTAAAGCAAAGCTGTGAATGGGACGGATTGACCTAGCCTGTTGTAACTAAATTATTTTACCTCAAATGGGACAGGTAAGAGGAGATGCTTACATACTCATACAACCCTTTCCCAATGTAGATGACTCTTACAAGGAAGCGTTGACTTTTTAAAGTCATTATGGAAATATAAAAACAAAGTAGGTTGGATTGTGATATCATTTTAAATTTAAAATCCCCAGATCACACTTACAAGGTTTACCCCAGTTTAGATTTTTAAAATGGAAGCCTCTCAAAATTTTAAGTAATAAATATTCGAAGAATGATGGTTATTGAGTGCCATAGTCAGAATAATTCAGCTGTAAAACACTTGAATGCCTAAAAAAATATCACAAGAGTTATTTTGGTCGGGGGGGAAAAAAGGGACTGGTCTACAAAAATTTAAATTTTTCGTTGCAGCACCCAATACTTTTTAAAGATGCAACAATAATAACTCTGAGGTTTTGTCAAGTTTCACAAAGGGGGAAAAAATTACCCCAAAAGGGAAATAATAAAATTTTCTTTTCAAAAAATAGTTGTAGGTTGCATATAAAGTAGAGGAATCGAAAAATGATTTTCCCCAAAAGGGTTAAAAAAGAATAATTTACCCCCCAAAGAGTCCCCCGTTAAATAAAAACCGTAAAAAAAAGGGAGAGTTTGTCTTTCTGCAAGGGTATCATTTTTCTAAAAATTTGAATTGCATACAATTCTGGATGTAAAATTGAAGATTTGGGGGAACTTGACGATGTATCAATGTTTGGGGAATCACAATGTAAAGGATTGTTAGCCAAATTAAACTTCTGTTATCAAAGTCACAAAGGAAAAACCATATGTATGTGTAAAAGGGCTATATTTAAGTTGTTAAAGTAATTTGCAAACCTGAACAACGTGTAAAGTAAAAAATGTGCTAAAATTAATAATGGTTTTGCTGAAGTAGCCTTACCTGTGTTAAGGTAAAAATTTTGATAAAAGGCATTAAAAAAAAAAGTAAAATGCATTTTTGGGGGCCAGGGATCCCACGTACTTTCATAAAAATAAATGTCTTGATGGGTTTAAAATACAGATGGGAGATCCCCCAACTTTAAAATTTTCTGGGTTTTTTCTTTGGGGGAAAAAAGGGCTAAAATTTTATGACACTGTTTTTTGTAAATTCAGGTTGGACAAAGAGAAAAAACGTGTTAATGCAGTATTGTAGTAGACTTCCAGAGAAAAAATTACAGTAGGGTTAGAAAGCTACGAAAGACTCTCACATAATGTAAATTTTTCAAAGTGCAAAAATGCCTTGAGGGAAAAAGGAATTAATTCTCAAATTAAGGACAAAATAGTAAAAATTACCCCGGGGATGAAAGTCCAAAATGTGTAATGTATTGGGATTAAATTGGGGGATGAGAGAGATTTGTTAATGTTTAAAAAATAAAAATTACGTATGCCCAATAAATTTAACTAAGGAGTTTTTCTTTTGAAGTTTCCAAATGTTTTGATCCCCTGGTTTAGTGTCACCCCTTACTATAAGAGGGAAATTATTTAAATTTAGGAAGCTGGAACTTTAAAAGTGCTTGGGGGTGAAATTTACTGGGATTCATTAACAGGTTGGATGAATTAATTGGGGATTATGAGAAAATTCCCAAAGTGGAGTTCCCAGCAGGTGGCAATCCAATGGGAAAAAAAGTACTCAATTTTTTGTGATGTTTAAATTTTGGGATTGGAGGTTGCTTACTTAATGTAAAAGTGTATTTCTCTTTTTTGTCTAAGGTAAAATGTCTCCCAAATTTAAAAACCCTACCTTACCCCGTTGGGAAATTTCCCGCCTTATGTGGGGGTCAAATTAGTATTATATAAGAAATAAGTTGCGGGATAAATATTGCAAAAACTTTTTAAATTTTGGTTGATAATGAGGGTTTCCTTACATGGATTCGTAATGGAAACAATAAAAATGTGTTTTACAAAACGAGTCGCTGAAATTAAACAGATGCAAGAGAAATTAATAGTTTGGG